>QPKB01000004.1:25658754-25829107 GCA_003546025.1 Camphora micrantha
GTGGAGCCCACCCTCAACCGTGCAGTGCTATTAGTTTAGATGGCTCCATTACTGGATGGTCCTTATCTTTAAGATCTCAGCATTCAATCATTAAAGAACAACAATATCCTGATTACGTATTCTAAGATTTCCTTTTTCTCATGACCATTTACTGTGGGGGCCCCTATCTCCATGGTTTCATGTATTTTAAAAAGGTGCATGTGCCGTTCTCCCTTTAAATTATGATAATAATATCATTTAAATTGTTCGAATTGGAAGGCTAGACAATTATTAGAATGTAGACCAGATTATATGCTGTTGTCTCACACTCATCAGAGTGAGATTCTCTATTGAATGGAACGTGTAGTCGTGTAGATAATGTGAGATTAACTCACTCATAAAATTATTGTCCTCTAAAATTGTTTTAACCCAATTTCTCATTTAAAGTGAGAGATATCTCTCATAAGAGCATATATATATATATATATATATATATTATATATTTAGCTTGAAGTAATTTGGGTATTTCACTAATCATTGGAGAAGAAATAAATCCAACGTTTTGGATTGAGCTAAAGCAGACTCCGGGAGAGAAACTTTATCAAGGATATTCATTACCCCTCTTTGTGTTGTATCCGATGCATGGGATAATTACTCCGAGGAAAAATAAATTGAGAACTAGTAGTTGCCCTTGTTCAAAAGCCACCATTTTTCCTAAATGATCGGAGATCGATCCCTAGGTTTCTCCCCCCGTTTGAACGTGCTATCTTTCTATGTGTGCATGACAATCTTATCTGACCTTTGTAGGTGCTTTCATGGGTCCTAGCCCCCTTGCTGGAATGCGAGAAAAATAGTGAAAATATAATACTGAATCATTGAGATCGGCTTTTGAAATACACAAAGCTACCTTAGAAAAGGTAAAATAATCACTAAAATATATGATAATGAGCCAGACTGTCGAAAGTTGAAAATTCTCTATGCCCGTCAATGATAGAGATTCTAGAAACTAAATAAAAATAAAATAGTGATAATCAGGAGATCTGTGTTGATCTTAGTTAATTAAACCAGTATAATATTTGAACCCTGCTGTGAAATGAATGAGCAACAAAGACAGCAAGAATGCAAAATGACAATTTTAAGTTCACTGTACGACAAAAAAATAAGTCAAGAGATAAGGATTGAATGAATGTGGCTGCATAATTGTTTTAAGAATTGGGAGAAAGAGGAAAATAGAATAAGGGGTTACCCCATTGGTTCGGTTGTTTCTATCTAATTGTCTAGGGTTCATTATATTGGATTCTTCTTCCTATCGATTGTGGAAGTGGGCTTGCCGTGGATGATTTTCTCATGGATCTCAACCTCCTTGTTTAGACAGCAAAATAAGAACTGGGCAAAACAAGGTGAAAAGTGGTCTAAGCAACTGGTAAAAGTTTGATCTCCTAGATCACAATTGATTATATCTCCATGTAGTGGCTAAGCAACTACTTGGAACTGGTCAAGCTCTAATCCACGTGCCACAGAAATGACTACAACATCAGATAATGTGAATCCCAAACGTTAATAAATCACAGTTAAAATAAAAAAAATAAAAAACAATTCCAAAAGCTAGATGGGTAGGCTAGATGTAAAATCCACATATATGTTGAGTCTAGATCCCGTCGCAGCTTTTACTGGAACGTTGACACTTTCTGGATCTCATCACGGCTCTATATAGAGACAATCCATCCCTCCGACGGGATATATCTCCATATGGGCAAGATGGAGTCTTGTTGCATCACATGGTTCCATGTAAGTAGCTTGTGAAGGAGATCCTATCTGATCGCCACTAGACCACACTCCACACTGATTTTCTTCGTCTTTTAATCCACATCATAAGTGGGAGGAGGAAGCCTAACACTATGAGAATTAGGATAGCTACCATGTGGCAAACGAAGCCAAACACATGAAAAGATCGAGTGAATACATAAAAGTTGATCCATACACGAGTGACATGTGGAGTTGCCAGCATACCGAAGAACCCTTCTGTTCTCCCATTTTTTTATTTTTAATTAATCGTAGTCTTGGAGCTTTATCAATCTAAATATAGAAAGTTTTTGCTAGCAAGACTTTGTGACTGTGATGAAAAATTTTATTATTTATTGTTTTCTAAGCAACTTGAGACAAGAAGCAATAGGGTTTTAATAGAGATTTTTAAATTGAAACAATTGGCCTTTAGTTAATTAACAGTATTATAGGTGACAATGCATAATTCTTTTTTTCTTATATTTTTTTTTATTATGTAAAAGTGGACTCGTGGCATGTGGGATGAGCTCTTGGTAAATAAATTAAAGAGGTGTTGTGGCAATATCAAAATACCTGTCAAGCAATTTTTATTGTATGATTTAATGGTTTGGAAAATTTCAAAATAAAAATATAAATGGTTGCGCATTTATAACCTTATGGTATGATGATCAAAACTATGATTGATGAGCTAATGTTGTTGGCTGGTTTTTTTTTGGAGTTTGCAGCAATTCTTTTTTACGATATGAGACATATATTTTTATATCTATCTTTAATTTTCTCAATACCCTTTTACTTGACTTTCTCTATTTGGTAACTTTCCCATTAAAATACGGTAAATTAGCCATCTAGTGGGAGAATGCTCCGTATTTGAGTGGTAAGAAGCAGTGGTTTTCATTCCTAGGTACTTCCACTTCGTTTCCATATGTGTGGCTCCCTTCTCACTTCGTGCGGGCTTTCTTTCAACGTACGGCGGGCTCTTTTTCAACATGAGAGTTGCTCTTTTCTTATGCTGGATCTCTGAAGTCCAAACCCAAAGCACCTGGTGAAATGTTCATAGGGCGTACATCCTTTCTCAAGGGTTTGGGAGGGGAGCCTCCTACACAAGTTTATTTGCTGAATTAGAAAAATTTGATAAGAGGCCATTGTGTCGTGGTCATTATTATCAAGTCGTGCTCAATGATGTTGAAGTCGGCCTGCATAAACTCATCTCTCCATTTAATCTATTATGGCCAAATTCTTCAAATAGATTGCCTGAGCGGAAACTATATAAAAGTACAAAATTCTTGAGAGATTAATTATCACCGACTTATGATAATATTGTCTGATTCGTCATTTTAGGTTGATAAAAAAAACCATTTATAATTAGAGGTGTGAGGAAAGTGAAACTATAAAAAATTGTAATCTAAAATTTCATAGTAAGTTGAAACAATATTTTTCTCCTCCTGGGGCATACTTGCCAAATCACATAAATTTTGGTTGTGTTTTTGTTTTCGCTTTGTTTATTTTGTTGACATCTGGATGATATAATAATCTCAAGTCTCAAACTGATGAAGCTCTAATGGCCACCAAATCATGACCCGCATCTATACATATATGCTAAATGAAGTTTGATTATCTGCAGCCCCTCTTTAATCGGTATGGACTGCGGACACGATAAGCAAACCACATTTTGATCACCATTAGAGAGTCGTCACTACTTCAATCACTTTAGAGTACATTTTGGGCCTATTGTTTTGCATAGAATATAAAAAATCGATCCATAACGAAACTCATGTCTCATGTGGTTGAAAAATGAAGATCAAATGGAAAATATGAAAAGGATGAGTGTCAAATTACCTTTTTATTTATGGAAATAGAATTAAGGAAAACGGAAAATGAATACCCAGCCACCAAGGTAGTAATTCAACTCGAAGGAAAGTCAAGGTTCCATTCACATCTTCATCTTAGAAAATTTCACCTCACCTCTTCAATAATTTTATAGATGGAGCTCATTTTAACCAAAAAATTACTGTGTATGCTATCCAACCAAGCTAATCCAAACTCTGCCTAATACCAAAAAGCAGTTTCTATTAGGAGAATAGTATCCTTAAGACTAGAGATAAATATGAAGTCATTTGGTTGTCCTTCTTTCAAGACACAACTCGGCAAGTCTTAATCCAACCATCCATAAACGTGTTGAAGAGGAGGATGAGACGTGATCTTCTCTCCCAAGAAGACTGCTGGAGCCTGGAGATTCAAAGATCGGGCGAGTTTGGAGATCGGCGAGTTGGAGACTTTCTTTATCGACTTGAATTGCATGGCCTATAATTCTCGCATAACCATTCAATTCAACAATCTATGTGATGGACTTTGCATTTTGGCCAAATCGATTTTAGATGTGGACACATTGAGAGTCTTTCTAATTGTCCTTTTCTCAAGGGGTGGTCCACAGTTTTGCCCTCTAGCCTATATTTTGGCCCATTGCACATGCATGATGAAAGCTTTTTCCAAAGGTAAAACATTTATAGATTTGCTGGACCCTCTCTCACACCCTATATGATTGGGGTCTGGAGTTAAGCTTTATATTGCATCCACAGAAACTATTTCGATCAATAAGCCAATAGAACCGTTGTATCCGAAAAGGAAGAAAAAAAATCTGGAGTAGTACTCAATAAGAACCTTGGAGGCTCTTTAATGACCACCATATGTGGCTACATGGCCGACATGCCACACATGATGGAGCTACCGCTGTGCATGTGACCCATGAGAGACCTAGCTGACGCGGGAGTTGGACCCTAGCACACATTGGAGAGAAGAACCAACTATATACATGCAAGGGAGAGGACCCAAGTATTGAACCTCAGACAGTGGTTGAGAAAACTGAACCACCCTTCCAATAAAGTTGTTAAGGAGTGAGACAGGACTCGGGAGTAGGGTACCCTCATATCTTCAAATATACAGCTGAGCCTAGCCTTTGGGATGTCTGCACTAGCTAGGCCCACATGGGCCACATCTCTTGATACTTCATCTTAAAGACTACGAAGGTGTGAATGTAAAAATGGAAGTTGAAAATTGGTTTATGCAAAATGATGTAGAGTACAATTTGTTAGCTGGTAAGTTGACGAATACAACAGCCACTGCAAGTTGTAAAATGGGTGAAATTCATGTCAAGAGTGCACGTTTTTACAATTTACTGAAAATGAAGTAAGTTTGATAATATGTAGCCTAATGCAGAATGGACTATAACAATCACTGATTTATCAATGGATTAAGCAAAGGAAAAGGAGTAGGGCCCTGATTTGAAAAAGCTCATCTTAAAAAATTGAGGCAGTGAGATCCTCCACATAGGGCTGCATAGCCTTATAGTTTAAGGAGGGGAGCCCACAACCAGCGAACCGGTGCAGTTATTATCCAGAATGATTAAGATTAAAGAAAACACACATGGGTCTGGTGCAGTTTGGTTGTGAAGCTGTGAATTCTTTCCTTACTTCCAGCCAAATGCAAATAAATGCATGTGCCTTTTCAACTTCATTGAATTCATTCATTTAACCCCAAATTCAGAGAAACCAAGTACGGAAGAAACTCTCATGAACCCCAAGCTGTAGTCTGCCCTAGCAATTTTTTTTTTTTTCCAGCAGAATGAGGAAATGAGGTGAGTCAGTCCTCTTTAAATTTCATATGGTGTTCTTCTTGATCTCGGCATTTATGAATTATGATTCCTCTTAGTAAAAACAAATCCGAAATCACTTTTCACCATTATTGGGGTGGCGAGATAAACGAAACCCATCTACTGATTTTGATATCTTTTTGGCTCATCTGTTCTGTTTTTTTTTTTTTTTTCTTTGTTATTACTTTCTTGTTTGAAAGTGTTTTTAGCATTTGTTCGGATTTTTGCAAGATTTCTCAATTTCTTGATGTTAGAAATATACATTTATTGCTGTAGAACATCACTCCAAAAGCCAGGCTAATTTCAGTTTCTATTTCCTTCTATTTTCCCTTTTTTTTTCTTTCTCTTTAGTTGATCCGGAGCGGCAGAAGTTGGATTCTCTTAAGCTATGGAAATTCTATCTTTTGTTCATTTGGTCTGGACGACATATCTGTTTTTAGTCCTCTCTGATACTTGCACTGCCAGTACACAGAGCATCGGTCGAATTTCTCCTCCTTTTCAAGGTTCTCAGATGAATTGGGTCGACAACCAGGGTCGGTTTCTGTTATCCAACAGCGGGGAGTTTGCTTTTGGTTTCTCTACTCTTCAGGATATCACGTCGTTTCTATTGGGAATCATACATGTTGAAAGTTTGAGAGTTGTTTGGACTGCTAACATAGGCTCTCCAGTAACCAATTCTGATATGTTTGTGTTTGGAAATGATGGGAATGCCTATTTGGAAATCAGGCAGCAGTGTGGTTTGGTCAACTAATACGACGGGGAATGGAGGCGCTACCATTGAATTGCAGGATACGGGCAACTTGGTCTTGCTCAGTAATGATTCGAGGCTCTTTGGCAGAGTTTCAGCAATCCCACAGATACCCTTCTATCTGGTCAGAACTTCACAGATGGAATGAAACTAACAAGCAGTCCCAACAGCAATAACTTGGTCTTTCATCTCAAATTTGAGTCTGGAGATCTGATGTTCTATGCTGACTTCGTGCCCCCACAACCATATTGGTCCATGCAAGAGGAAACCAGGAAAACAATTGACAAGGTTGGCGGGGATGTATCTTCTGCAGCTTTAGTTTCCAATTCATGGAAAGCATATGATCGAAATGGCGCTCTACTTTGGGCAGTTCATTTTCGTACAAGATGCCGATCCAAACATCACATGGGCTGCTGTTTTGGGAAATGATGGGTCATTTTCATTCTACAATCTTCAGAATAGAGGACAGGGTGTTGCCGAGAACATTAGGATACCTCAGGATTCATGTCAGACACCTGAGCCTTGTGGTCCATATTCCATCTGTTCTAGTAACAACCGCTGCCAATGTCCTGTTGCCCTTAACTCTCTCTCAACTTGCAATACTGATATCATTTCTAATTGTAGCTCGAACAGTTTGGAGGAGCTTGTAAGTATTGGAGATGGACTTGGGTACTTCGCTATTGATTTTGTTTCACCCATTGGCAAATCCAGTCTGGAAGGTTGTAAAAAATTATGCATGGATAATTGCTCATGTCTTGCACTGTTCTTTGATGAAAAATCAGGAAAATGTTTTTTGTTTGACCAACTAGGAAGCCTGCAACAGTCTAATGACAGTTCAAATGGATATGTTTCATATATTAAGATCTCAGGAAGTGGAAATAGTAGCCCAAATAACGTGCAGGAGGGAAGCAGTGGCAAGAAACCCTACCCAATAATTGTAGCCATAGCATTTGCAACAGTAACTGGTGATTGCAGCTTTAATATTTTTTTGCTGTTCGTTACATTCGGAGAAAGAAACCATCTGATCCATCACAAGGTTCTTCAGAAGAGGATACTTTCTTGGAGAATTTGTCTGGAATGCCCATTCGTTTCGGTTACCGAGAGCTTCAAACAGCTACCAATGACTTCTCTGTGAAACTTGGCCAAGGCGGGTTTGGGTCTGTCTATCAGGGAGTTCTTTCAGATGGAACTCGAGTGGCCGTGAAGAAATTGGAGGGCATTGGTCAGGGGAAGAAAGAGTTCCGAGCAGAAGTGAGCACCATAGGCAGCATCCACCATGTCCATCTGGTCCGACTCCGTGGTTTCTGTGCAGAAGGCACGCACCGGCTTCTTGCATACGAATACATGGCAAATGGGTCTCTTGATAGATGGATCTTTCAGAATGGTAGAGCAGGTTTTCTATTGGATTGGGATAAGAGATTCAGTATAGCATTGGCAACAGCAAAAGGGTTGGCTTATCTCCACGAGGACTGCAATGTGAAAATTGTACATTGTGATATAAAGCCTGAGAATGTGCTTCTAGATGAAAACTATAGTGCAAAGGTCTCAGATTTTGGGCTTGCTAAACTGATGACAAGAGAACAAAGTCATGTGTTCACGACGCTTCGAGGGACCAGGGGGTACCTGGCGCCAGAATGGCTCACAAACTATGCTATATCAGAGAAGAGTGACGTGTACAGTTTTGGCATGGTATTGCTTGAAATCATCGGTGGGAGAAAGAATTTTGATCCAGCAGAGACTTCTGAGAGAGCCCACTTCCCTTCCTTTGCATTCAAAAAGATGGAAGAAGGGAAACTGCAGGAAATTCTTGATGCCAAGATACAGTTTGATGAGACAGATGAGAGAGTGCCAATTGCCATCAAGGTTGCTTTGTGGTGTATCCAGGAAGATATGCATCTAAGGCCTTCGATGACTAAAGTTGTTCAGATGCTTGAAGGTCTTTCGGTTGTACATCAGCCCCCAACTTCCAGTCAACTGGGTTTTCGGTTGTACTCAAATTTTTTGAAGTCTGTTAGCGAAGAAGGAACTTCTTCTGGACCGTCTGACTGCAATAGCGATGCATTTCAGTCAGCTGTGAGGCTATCTGGCCCAAGGTAGCAAAAGCTAACTATTCAGTTCTTGTTCCTAGGGAGCCTGCACCCATTTCCTGTATCCTTTGTGAATATCATCATAGTTGTGCGGGGTGTCCAGAGTCAGAAGCTCTTGGATGAATTCCATCAATAATTCAACATAGGTACCAAAGTAAGCTTCTCGGTATGCTTTGTAGATTCTTTGTTCCATAGAAGTATCATTTGATATCTGACTGCAATTCAAGAAAAAAATAAAAATAAATAACAAATGGGTATTTTCTTTAACTTCTGGATCCAACTTTTCTTTCTTCTTGTAAGTCTGCACACATGATATGTATGAATAACTATGTATGAACCGTGGGGAAACCCTTACCATAAATAAAAAAAAGAAAAAAGTATGAGCAGCTATAAAGAATTATTTTCTCATTATATGTTGCCATCTTAGGACATGATTTTAAGTATTTATATGTTGTAATGTGAGCAAGGGCACAAATGAAGAGAAACAAAAATAATCACAAGCACAAGACAGATGAAGATTTTGCATGCTTCATCACAAATGGCTGCCCAAAGAGGAAGATGGCTTTCCACTTCATCAACAAGAAACAAGGTTCAATGTGCAAAATAAAAGCACAAGATTATTGTAATGTTACATGCCCATGCCGAATAACAAAAGGCCTTTCAAATGTATCGTGCGAGCCTCCTCTTACACAAGGAAATCCACAACCAAAACCTTATTAAAATAGACCAGTGGTATCCTAAAAGGGCCGGAAACATTATATAACAAGCAATGAAAAAAAATAAAAAAATCTCTCAATTCAACAATAGTTGAAAGCCACACTCTTAAGGCCCTTTTCTATTTCAAATTTTCAAAATCTTCCTAAGGCAACTCATTTAGCACACCCATCGGTAGGGAATACTTAAGAGTTAGAAAGGAAACAGGGAACAAGTCCTCCAGTCTCTAAGTGAACCACTCTTATTTACAATAGTCTGTGTATTTGTATTGTATGCTCAAGGTGGTTGATCGCCTGCTTCAGTAATATGATCTATTGAACCCCTTCACATTAGTATTTGCATCAAGAAAGTTCTCTCAAATCACTTAATTCTTACATGCCTCTGCTGATACTTATTGAGATTCTGGTAAGTAATGCATATTCTCTTTTTTTTAAAAGGGTCAACCTCTTTATTTTTGTTCTTCTATTTTTGAAATTTTCAATTTTTTAGAGTGCTGCATCAGCATATCAAAGGGCATGTGGCAATGCTCTCTGTGTCTCTTCTTTGTAGAGATTAAGGGCACCTTTGTGTGGTGAAATTTCCACAGCAGGATATGCTAATCTGATGTTTGGTATAGAAAACTTCTGCAGAAAAGTTTCAATAAAAATCCACAATTTTGAGGATTTTAATATCCAAGGAGAAGGCGTTGAACATGCGACTTTTTTGGAAGTAAGGATTAGTATTAATGCTTCCAAGAAATGGGGGAAGAACCATTATCCAAAGTGGAGGCAGCCTATACCCATAAGCAAACCCCAGTGGTGACTAGCTTTGCAAAGCATATGGCGACCTATAGCGGACAGGCAAAGGAGAAAGAGAGAGGAGAAATGAGAGAGACTAAGAGAGAAGCCTAAGAACTTCCTCTTTCCCTGAAAGACTAATAGCCTTAGTGGCCCAAGAATCAAATCCACTGAGAGGGTATCTACATTTTTTCACCTGCCCTCTAAATTTCCAATCAGACAATGAAGAGTTCTTAAGCCACCAGAAGTTGCAATCCATAGGGCCCTCAATCAGCAGAGTGCATTTGGGGATTAAACCAAGGATTTTTTTTATTGTGAATTTTGTGCTCTCTCTCTCTCTCTCTCTCTCTCTCTCTCTCTCTCTCTCTCTCTCTCTCTCTCTCTCTCTCCATTGCACCAAACAAAATGTTTGTATCCCATGGGTGTTGAAGTCCTCCGGGGGGGATTCTAAAAGAAAGATGGGTTTGCTCTTCAAAAACATGCCCAAATTATACAAGTCTCTCTCTCTCTCTCTCTCTCTCTCTCTCTCTCTCTCTCTCTCTCTCTCTCTCTCTCTCTCTCTCTCTCTCTCTCTCTCTCTCTCTCTCTCTCTCTCTCTCTCTCTCTCTCTCTCTCTCTCTCTCTCCCCTTTGCACCAAACAAAATTTTTGTATCCCATGGGTGTTGAAGTCCTCCGGGGGAATTCTAAAAGAAACATGGGTTTGCTCTTCAAAAACATGCCCAAATTATACAAGTCCCACCTGTATGCCTCTTGTACGGTCCATACGATTGTAGCCCCCCTAAGAAGGACATCTGTCGGGGTGTCCATAGGCACCTGGGTTTGCAATGTATAGAATTACATGAGTCCCACATCAAAAGCATACAACTCCAGAGCCTGAGCTTATAAGTCAAACCTCGCCTTAACTCAACATGACACGTTTTAAAGTCGTGCGGTCCTGGATCCCATAAGAACTCTGGAGTTAAGCGTGCTTGGGTGGGAGCAGTACTGGGATGGGTGACCTTGGGAAGTCCTCGCATGCACATGTATTGGCCAAGCTACATGGTATTGTTCTGATTCTTTATGAGTTTCCATGTGCTTCACACAAAGCTTCTCAGCTAGTATACGCATGCGTTTTCTACTCTGGGCCAGTGCTTTCAATTGATCATTGCCAAGACCCTATACGATTTGTATGTTATAGATTATAGCCCAATGACCTGACCCAGACCGGGTATAGATCACAGGATTGGGACCTGACTGGGATCTGGAGTTTGGAGATACGTAAATTCTCTCTCTCTCTCTCCCTCTCTCTCTCTTGGCCCTTGGGTTTTAAATGAAGTAAAATTTTATAGTGAACAATGTAACAAACTTGTTGCATGTGGGCCACGGGGAGTAGGGGTTTGAACCTGATTAAATATGTTCAAAGATCTTCTATGTTATCCCAAATGGTTTGGATCTTTTCCATTTAAATAATTGTCCATGTCTTGGATCCATATTTAACAATGTAAAGTTCTTTTCATGAGACTTTCTAGAGTCTGCAAACTAATATATTGTTTTGTATCATCTAGATGGAAAGAAGCCTGCACTTGATCTCTTGAATCAGAATAAATTAGTAAGACTGGATATAGGAGTGTACAAAGAGTCCATGTAGTTGGAAGGTGTTCATTGCTGCAATTGTTAGAGATAATAGGAATATATTAGGGTATGTTACAGAGCATAAGCTTTAGGTTTTTTAATTAAGATTTCAAATGAATGATTACTTATTCTTTTTCTTGTATAAATTGAGATGAGTTCTTGTAATAAAGCCACAGTGAAACTCTATGAAAATGTAGCCTCTTCTGACCTTCTATTGGGTATCAGAGCCACAGCTGAGTAGCAATCTTGCATTCAAGCCGGCCATGGCACTGCCTCTTATGTTTCTGCAATGATTGCACCATAATTGTTTTCCTCTAAAATCAAGCATCCTCCCTTATCCAGGCATTTTGTGATAGTGATAGATGATGATCGTGCAAGGTATCAAGAGAGATCAAGGATTGTTCTTTTTTTTATCAATCGCACATCCTTTCTATGGAAAGACCGTGCGATTGTGGGAGGGAGATAGGGATATTAGGATTAGGTGGAGAGTAGGTTAGAGAGGATGAGCTTTAGGTGGTTGAATTAATATTTCAAAACTGAGGTTCCTGGTTTAAGTTATTTCACCATTCAAAAGAATGAGAATTAAGAAAAAAATGTATGTTTGCAACAAGTTTAGATTTGATCGGGGATCGCCATTGCGGGGTCTGGGAAGGGTAAAATGTATGCAGCCTTACCCCCACAAGCGGAGAGGCTGTTTCCATGTTTTGAACCTGTGACACCCAGCTCACAATGGAGCAACCTTACCGTTGCGCCATGGCCCACCCTCTCAGCCTAAAGCTATGATGGTATGAATTTTTAGAATTCAGCTAATTATTTTCGAGGGAAAATGTTTTAGAAGTGGCCCAAATACAGAATCAAATCTAAACCTGCGAGGCTGCAAGAAGCAAGCCCCAAAAGTTAAGTTTGATTCTATGCCTTTGACGAAGGGAAGTTTACTCCTGCTTACTCCAATCTTTCTATGTAATAACCTGTTCAAGCTAATTCAATTCTCCTTTTATGACTGAACAAGCAGATACGCCATTTGGACAGCGCCCTGTGGATTGTATCAACCACTTCCTATCAGTCAATCAGCCAATATACAGAGAGCCGCCAGCGTGCTGCCACAGCCAGCACTATGGAATATGGACACATTATGTAACCTCACACATGCTCATGTCCGTAACAAGAGGCATTGCCATGAGAAAAGCAACAGATCCAAATTCATTCGGTTCAATGCTTGGTCTTCCATGTCAAATCATCAGAATGAGAGGATTGGCTAATAAGAGCCCATGTAAGCCATGAGGAAAGCCTTGTCCACATTCAACTCCAGGTTGGTACATGTGTATGAAGATTTAATGGTTTGTTGTATTTGTTTTCTTCAGTTTTTTGAAAGATAAGATGGAATCATTTGTTGATCAGTCTTGATTCTTGTAGCTTTCTTCCTATTTTTAGCCCTTTATCTGCATCAAAATGGCTTTCTCATGATTTGGGAGCATTGAATATGCGGTGACCTAAAGGGCTCAATTTCAGTGGTTAGCCTCAACGAACATATCTTCCAAATTGGGCTGTGGCTATTTCATTCATGCTTGGAATGTTGATTTACCTGGTCAGAGGATCCTTCCTGCTGAATATAAGCATTGAAGCATACCAATGTAGGCACAACTCTAATTAATTAGAACTATAGGAAATATCAATCTTAGTACAAAAGCAATACATCCTATTAGTAGTGGGTATTTGTTTTAATATTGCGTTTTATGGAATAGAAGCATCTGGCTATCCTAGTGTACAAGTGATTAGAGGGTCTAAAAAACTTGTAAAGGTAGGTGTCTCCATAGGTAGTTGATTCTTTAAGATTAGTTGAAGTGGTTTTGTTTGGAAAAATGCTGTTTTTTAAGTTTACAGTCTTGAGATTTAGGACTTTTGGTTGACTTCTAACATTACCTGCGTGGATTCATTCGGTTACGGATTGAAAAGATAAAAGAAAAAGGAATGAGAGAGAGAGAGAGAGAGAGAGAGAGAGAGAGAGAGAGAGAGAGAGATGTCCATCTCATATTCTCATGGACATGTACCCTATATTATGGTGTTTATGAGATGTTTTGGGACTCTGTAGGGTCCTTGGATTTCAGTGAGTGCAACTCTATTGCACAATGCAAAATTGAAGACTTTCATTTAAGTTTGTAGACTTTTCAACCTGTTTTTTGAGAAATAAATCTCTCTTTTTCTAGTTTTGAAGTGAAGTTAGTATAATTCATGTGATAAATTCCCTCTTTTCCTATTTTTGAAGTGTAAATGTTGGGTTAGGTGACTACATCAGAAAGCTAGGGAATGATGCTTGCTTCATGGAACTAATATCGAAATCCGCTGCCTTTACTAATGCCTTGAGATTTTGATAGGAATGGTTACCTAAGTAAATTTAATATGGTATCTTCAGTTAGAACCTGGTCGGTGCACTTTTGGCACCACATTTTTTTTCATGTCGAATCATTCCTACTAAAACCTATATGTGTTGGTAGAGGTAACAGAAATATTTTTCAATAACTCAATGGAGTCTTAACTGAAGGAAAAAATCCAGTTTAATCCCGAAATTGACTAATTGTACACTAGCCCTTCAATTTAAAATTTTATGGGGGTTGAGAATTAATGCAAAGTTAAGACATTTAAAAAAAATAATTTGTTCTTTAGTTAAGATTTAGCATAGTCTTAAGGGCCTGTTTGTATGGCTAAAATACACAAAAATTCACGCCATAAGTGGTAAAAATGAAGATACAAGGTGAATATACAAAAATGGTCATCAAATAATCTCTCTTTTAAGTGGAAAGTGAATCAAGGGAAGATGGAAAATCAATATCCAGTCATCACCCTAGTAATTCCAAATCTTAGGAAAGTCAAGGTCCTATCGACATTGCTACCTTATCTCCTTCACCTCTCAACTCATATCATTCACACTTTCGCTTCTTTAATTATCCTTCAATAGAGCTCATTTTACTATGGATTACTATGTATTCAAATAAAAAGGCCCTAAACCTTTTGGTTGGTGTCTTTCTCGTATAATCATATTTATTGAGGGTGAACTACTTTTAAAAGATATTTTTTCACTTAACCAAGTTTAACCAACCGCTTTTTATGATGTTAATAGCAACAGATCATAGTGACTGGACAACCAATCCTTAGTGTAACATGTGATAAAAGGACCATAAGGTGAACATGATAAGATGTTATTGCTAACATGACTTAAACCAGCAATATCATGTTTGTGACATTGAGCGAAGCATCAGAACATCTGAGGTGTTTTGATTTTTGCCTTTTAACTGGTCTGACATTGAGCTAAGCATCAGAACATCTGTGGTCATTTACTTGGGACTTCATGCATGATATGTAAATTCACCAAGGGCCTATTTATTTTGTATGGAATTGAATTCTTGGGAATTCAAAGTAAAATGTGTTTCAAAGAAGCTTTATTAAAGAAGTGAGGTGTGAAAGTTACGGGTTATAGATTTAGATGGGACCTTGACCTTTTCATTTTCTATAGGGGAAAATTGTTTGATAGAAATATCATATTTTTAACACTCTAACAAACTAAGTCGTGAATCAAAATAATGTATATCGTTGGTTACGATGTGGTTTGCTATTACCCAAAATTAAAACCCACGTAAGAGGGAATATGAGTATTAATATAGAGGAGTATTATGAAAGGAGAGCTCCATGGATGATGATGTGGCGAAACAAAAGGTAAAAAATAAAAATAAAAATAAAAATAAAAATCTGACCCGAATACTGAATGGGCCAAGTTCGGGCAGAGGCGACATGTGCTACTTAACGTGGAAACTTAACCTGAACTCAACCCAAACCTGACTTCTTGTTGGTTAACCGACTCTCCTTGGTTCATTGTATTTGATAGTTCAAATTGGGATGCATGAATGAGACCCCACCAGCATCAAGCTAGGTTGTCAATTGTCATAGGTTGGGTCTTTTCTATTCATGTGGACTATGGGGCCCCTGTGAAAACAGGACAGACATCTTAGTTTTCTGTAGTGTATATTCATTGATCAGTGGGTTTGCTTAGAACAAAAACAAATGATGAGTTCCAACCTGACCCGTGGATTCAGAGTTTTGCTTGACATTTTTATACTGAATAATAAACGGGCTGCGGCCAGATTAAGGTTGGACTGTACTCATTGCCTCCCCTAGAAAATGGGCATCCAGATTTTTGAAAACTTCAAGTTTTAAAATTGTATGTGTTGATGCAATGTATTTAATGGATGTTTATGACCTAATTATTTCATGTAGTTGAACTTGACCTAGGACTGTATGTCTATAACCACTTAAAAATGAAGAACCAAAGTGAATATTAAAAAACGATCATTAAAGGGAAGATGAGGAAAAATATCATCCACCCCTCACCTCTTTGATAATTCTCGGATGGAGCTCATTTCACAATGAATTCTTACGTATTCAATTCTTATATATTTCATACAAATAAACACGAAGATAACTTGGATACTTTTCAAGCCATCCAAACCCAACCAATCTTCTCAAATTATGGTTTTGGTCGAATCCGGTGGTGGGTCTACGTTTGGCCTAGCCCTAATTGCATCCTACCTTCTAACCTTGAAGTTGAAGACATTCCACATGCTGCGGATGAGTTATGAACCACATTCCAAAGAGCACACAGTCTACATTCCAAAGGGGCCCACTCCACACGTGAACTGTTGAATAGTGGCATGATAGGGCACGACAGCCCAACACAAAATAATGAATGGCCCTTCCATGGCCCTGGTGCTGGAACAAATTCATATCAGCATGCCCAAGTTGCCTAATGAGAGAGCCCTGCCATCCGACGTGTGCCATACCATGGCATGGCAACGTGAGAATGATTTCCATGGCCACATGGGCCCACCAGAAGAACATGAGAAGGATGTTTTATTATTATTATTATTTTTTAGAGCTGTACTATTCCCTCCAAGCCCAGAGGGAAGCCGAGTAAATACCCCTGCCCCTAGGTAGTAGCACTAGTTGACTCAACCTTCGATTCGTGAAGAAGGGGAAACCAGAGTCGAAATCAGGACCTCTAGATCCGGAAGAGAGAGTAACTGTGGTCCTTACCATTTAGCCAACCCCTCGGAGTTACGTGAGAAGGATGTGGAAATGGCATATCATATATAATGCACAAGACATGTGGCACCATTGTTGGGGGCAATTAGGGACTCTAGATGTAATGACCTGGACCTGCTTGGAGATATGTTAATAGCAAAGAGCTGATCTTATGCTTTATCCTTGAAGGCCAAATAATGTCCAAATAAATCCCTCTAGATGCTAGTTATAAAAGCAGTAACTCTTGGTTATGGATGGGTTTTGTGGAGGCCCTTGATTAAATTAATTGAATATGAGCTGGATTGTAGGTGATGATGAGCATATTAGGATCTGGAATAATAATTAAGTTCCTTGTGCTGAAGTTTTTTAGTTAATATCCATATTAAGTTACTAGGAAACTGATATTCGATATTTCATCTCCCAATATCCATGTTAAGGGATATTTGAGACAAAACAAGAATTGGGATTTAGCTAAAATTTGAAATCTATATAACATTAATACAAGGGATGTTCAGGATATTCAACAGATTGTATATCCCCCTACTCCATCCAGAGATAAGATAATTAGGCCTTTTTTTTTTCTAAAAGTGGTCATGTTACGATCAAGTTTGCTTGCAAAATTATTTCTTGTAATCATGAAGGAAATTCTACTTCTAACTCTTGCAACTTGATGGTGTTTTGGAAAAACAACTGCTCCCTAATAAAGAATTATGTTGTTTGGATGGAAGTGTTTAAAAAGTGCAATCCTAGTAAGGTCCTTAAAGATAGAATTAGTTTTGTGGATGCCCATGGCGCCAGGAGAAAAAGAAGAGAAAAGTAGAAGAGCCTTTTGAGCATACTCTATTTAACCATGACTTTCCTAGGGCGAAATGGTTCTTATCTCCTCTAGATTTATTATCCAATAATATCTCCAGGGTGGAATCCTTGATTGGCTGTCAACTTGCTTTGATCCCAATCAACCTTTCCCTTTTGGCCAGAACCAAGGTTTGAAATCATGGGCTTTGGTTTGAAGGTAGGGATGCAAACGGATTGGTTCTTGGCCGGAATCATGTTGGACCCAGAACTTAAACAACATCTTGTAAAGGTGGTTCCGGTTCTGTCTCCAAATCTATTTTCATGGTTTCAAACCCGGTTCCATTAAGAGGACCAAATTCTATTCATTTTTTTTTTATATTTTTTTGCTTAAAATAGAGATATCATTCAACCCAATAACACTCCATGAAGCATACCTTCCACAACTATTAAGTCTCAACATATTCAGAACTAAAATATAGGTTGTTACTTGAAGTTTCTAATATTAGCCTATACAAAGTTAAGAATCATGTCTTAAAAGCGCACATTCATTAGCTGGGTCTCAAGTCCACGGATCAAAGGTTGTACGAATCTGGAACCGGACTCATTTAGCCAGCAATAAAAACCTATGTTGGGTTCCACATCCAAGCACGTTTATGAATTGGAAAATTAAATAGGTTACGACCTCAGTTTTTTATGGGTCAGAATTTCTGGATGGTGGGATACTCTGTTTGCATCCATATTTGCAGGATTTAGTTTGACAATGTGAGAGCCATGTGGACCGCATAGATTGGATGTTCTTACCAAAAGCATGTACCTGGTGCACTTTGCTCTCTAAACCTAAGTCTGTCCGTCCTTTTTGGACCATTTCCAAATCCTCAATTACCTTATTCAGGCCCGAGGAAATTTAGGCCAGACCTACTCCATTGGCACAAAATTTTCTAACCAACTTAATAGCGAGACCCTCCTACATTAAAGGCGATGACTGAGAATCTCATACGACAGCCACGGAGGAAATCTAACCGCCCAAGATGGTGGAGCTCTTCCTATATGGATCATTTTGGTGGCTCTACCGCATCATCATTGAGGGCATTAGGGATCAGCAAACCCAACTTCGGCATGGAGTAAATTACGCCGCCTAACATTGCTTCTGTCAGGCTTTAACATATTTACTTAATACTGATACTGGTTAGATGGATCCTTTATTTTCTACAGATGGACATAAGGGGAGGGATCATAAAAGAAAACCTCTATATATTGTTTGCAAACTGCTGAGTTGTCTGATGGAAAGTGATTGTATTGAATTGAGACCTTCAAGTATCTTCACACAACCGAAAAAAGTAACTTCACACAACAGAAAAAGAAAAAGCTGCAGTGTAGTTGTTTTAAGTTAATATCAACTTAAGCCTGAATTTAAGGTTGTTCGGTATGAGTTGCTTTTTGTTTTTGGTAAGACAAACTACTTTCATTGTTAAAGCATCTATTTGTAATATAAACAAGACTTCTGCAAGTCTTGTTTAGGAAGACCACATTTATCTGTATTCTTACAATGATGAGATTTGAAAACTTCCATGGGGTTCACATTAATGCATATCAATGATCAATCAAAGGTTTTGGACCCTTTACTCCTCACCAGATTTTACTCCATTTGCTAATTAATCAGAATTTTTTACATATGACCCCAAAAATTTTATATAATTTTTTTTTTTTCATTTGGCCTCTCCTGGGGCCATTGAATAGTTTGGATTTGACAATAGTGGCTCCCACCCCACTGATGAATTTATAATCCTTGTTGCTGAATCCATCAAGGATCTACTCACAAAATAAATGGCACGAACACTCCATAAATACATCTTGCACAATCTTTTGATTTATGATCATCCAATTCAACTGAAATTCACCACAGCCAACAGTTCACCTTGGCATGGCTGTAGGAAGCACAATTCATAACAAAACCCCATGTAGGATGGCACCAACGACAGTGTGGATTGTTGTTACATTCGACGTGTAGGTATATAAATATATATGGGCTATATTGAAATTATTTCATTATTCATTTTTAAAATAAGACAATATTATGCATCAGCTCATATTGATCTATGTTGATAATAGGTATGTACAAGTGATATTGGTAAGGTCATATTGATCTTCCTCACCATTTTCCTTGTTTCTGAAAAACCATTACTCATCAGCCAATAGAGAATATGCAGGGCCATAGGCTAATATTTGAAACCATGGTTAGACTAGTTTACATAAGAGTGATAATTCCACCTTGTAATTAATTAGTTCTGGGTTACAATCTAGTGGAATAGAGGCATATCATCTCGCCTTAGGCGCCACCCATAAAGCGATCCTTTTATGGGCAGGTAGGGATGTAAGTGGGTCTCCGATTCTCCGATTACCCGGAGGTTTCGATCCATTAAAAACCGGGTCTGGGTCCTTATTTAGGGCCCTATAAGTAAATGGGTCCGGGTCCGATTCCACCTTGGTTCAGACTCGAGACCCGACATATCACCTCAATTCTCTAAAATATATCCTAAAGACAAAGTTTTTTTAAATATCATTCTTTATCTAGACCCGGACCCAGATCTAAACCCGTCTCATATATAGTTTTGGTTCTAGTATCCGGAGCCAAGAAACTGGTTCCGGTTCCGGATCTAGTTTTACCTTCTCTTTAATGATTTTGGTTTCGGGTCCACCATAGATCTGAATCGGAACCAACCCAATTACAACCCTATGGGCAGGTCTCACGAAGTCTTCCCTCCAGTTTTCTATATTAGAAAGAAATTCAGGGTTGGACGAAACTTCTTTTTTCATTTTGAGGTTGGGGTCAGTTAATGCTATTTGATCTATCAACATAGATCTATCAACACAAGCTATTCATTAAGGATTCAAGTTGATCCATTTTAACTTTCTTGTTGGTTTTGGAGCAGGTCGAAACCAAATTATATCGCCCGATGTGGAAATGTTTAGACCATGGCCACTCTTTTTTTGCTACTTTGGCGACCCTGAGCTCATGCACTCTAACTTACGTGTTGTTGTCTCTAACTAGCTAACCAACAAGGCAATCATGGCTCATATTGATTTTTAAGTATTTAGCCCATTACTTAAAAAAATATAAAGCAATCCTATTGTCATCACTTTCATATTTTATTTTATCATTTTATTTACATTCAAAGGAACCTAAATAAAAAAAAAACGAAGATTTACACGTCTCTTTTTTTAACTATTTTCAAATTTTATTTATCTAAAACAAAAGGACAAAATATATTGTTATTTGAAAGGATGACAAAACATATCAATATATCACATATATTACCGTAACACTAGTATATTGCCTCATTCTAAAGGTTGTAACTATCACCAATACAATATAATGCCCAAAACCATATTTTTAAACTGTAAATGGTGTATCTAGGGTCTCTTTTGTTCACATGAAATCTTTTTCTTAAAAACTTGAAGACATTTATTTTTAAGAGTGGCCAAAATCAAAGAAAAAAAAGTTAAAAAAATCATAAATGATCATCTAATGATTTATCTTTTATTAGGGTCTGTTTATTTGTATTATGATACATATGAATTGAATACATAAGTGGTTAAAAGTAAAAATTAAATGTGAAATCTATCTACTCTTATAAAAGAGAGAAAGATGGTATCCTTTTTTCACTACACACATAGCCAATCAAATGCAAGTTGTGGGGTCCACCTTTATATATATTTATTATGTATATGTATTTTATATATGGATAAAGAGGGGGACATAATGGGAATTTTCCAACTTCTACTCTTATAAAATGTCTAAAAAAAAGAGAAAGATGATGTACTTTTTTCCATGCCCAATAAAATGCAAGTTGTGGGGCCCATCCTTATATATATTTATTATGTACATGTATTTTATATATGGATAAAGATGGGGACATAATGGGAAGTTTCCAATTTGTCTAAAATAGACTTTGGGCCAGGCTTAGATTTAGAGGGGTTTTAAGGATCTTGATCAAGATGATCTAGAAGACTAAAGTTTAGGAATTAAAATTATCTACCAAACGGTACCATAATCTCAAAAATCTAAAATTACAAAAAAGACCCCTAAATTCTGTGGAAAATTGCTAATTACCTCCCTACTATATCCAACTGAACTCGGATACAGACCAAACTTGGCACACACGATCCTAATAATTTTTTTAATCTCTTATATTGAGTAGATGTTGATATTTTAAACGTAATAAAAATTTCTTTTTAATACATTCCAATAAATCGAGTAATTTTATTTTTGATTTCTTTGTTTTTTTTTTTTTTTAAGGTG
Source organism: Camphora micrantha (assembly GCA_003546025.1). Lineage (NCBI taxonomy): Eukaryota > Viridiplantae > Streptophyta > Magnoliopsida > Laurales > Lauraceae > Camphora > Camphora micrantha. The sequence continues at coordinate 25,680,264 of QPKB01000004.1, forward strand.
GTGGAGAAAAGAAAAGGAAAATGTGGATAAAATTAGAATTTATCTCAAATCAATATCTCAAATGTTGTTTTTTTTTTTCCCTCTTCTTTTTTCAATTTTCTTTTAACATTCCTCTGATTCAAATACTACAAGATTTTCAATATAGGGAATTTTGTAGGTATGAGGTTTTTCCTCTGTGAATAATTGTGTAAGGAAGAACATGATATTTTTACAGATTCTTCATTGACTCTTAGCTTCTTTTGGCATGGAAGGAGTTTTCATACATGTAAGTGAGTACTGTCCAATGAAATTATTATTGTTTGATTGTGTCTTCTTCTTTAAATTTTTTTAATGTTGCAATAAAATCTTCATTCTAAGAAAAATGGGTGCAACCAGAGTTAAGAAAATGATGAGGAAGAGTTAGTTTTTTCTTTCTCATTCCTGTTTGGGCCAAAGTTAGGCCCATTGATAGCCTTCGTGCTCCGATAGTTTTAATTATATGTCTGTTTTAATTATATTGCATGTTTTCAAATTGTACGTGTTTCGTGTTTCCTTATTGTAGAACTTTGAATTTAAGTCTCACTCTATATTTGGAATATGAATTTGTGCATAGCATTTAAAAATGTAAAATTGATACTGTTTTGTTATGGGAGATAGGAAAATGAAAAACTCAAACAGAAAGTGTCCTAGTTGAGAAAAGCAAAGTAGACAATAACTAAAAGGACGATGCTATGAGGCATGAAAAAACTTTCAATTATCTGTCAGAATTTATTTTCGTTCTCCATTGAGTCGAATAGGAATGACTTTTTTTTTTTTAAGCAGTACAGGTGCTAATATTCAAAAGGCCAAAAACTTAATTCATATTTGTATAAGAATCTGACATATTTTATTTTGTTTCTTTTTCCTATTTTAGTTTATATTAGTTAAATTCTTACATTCTAAACCAATACCTTTTCAATCGTCACCCTCCAAACCCATCAAGAGTGGGATAAGACCAATAAGTATACATTCGTGGTTCTCATTGAACCATTTTGTTCACTAATTTCCAAAATTTTATTCATTTTTTGTCTTTTGTAAAATTAATTGTGAGATATGGTGCAATTAAAGAATCATTTCGAAGGAAAAATATTTCAAAATTTATCATTCAAAAAGTTTTTTTAGTCTTTCTTGACACTATTTTGTCCACCTCGATTAATTAACTAAGGCAAGGTGGGAAAAATAAAAGATTTTAACTATGCACTATTTACTCTATTATGTAGTTCATGGTGTACATACTGCCTTTTAACTCTGAAAACTTAAATGCCATGTGCTTTTTCAATGATAAACCTTGAACTAAGATGGGATGAAAATAAAAGAGAAAATGAATAGTGTATTTTGTAATGGATCAAAAGAAAAGCAATCAAGTGTATTTTACTTACTACCTTTTGGTGTTCAATATTTATAATTTTGTGGGCACTTTAAATACTTCGCAATCAGTTTAAAAGTCGCGACAAAAGGTATTAACTAGCTTGCTACTTTTGTTATTGTTGCTGGTGGCCAATTGGTGGTTGTGTTATAATTCAAATACCAAATTGACTACACACAAGAGAATTAACATTCTCTCTATTTTTTTTTATTATCTAAAACAATGCTATTTGTGAAAATAGTTTCTATTTATTTATTTATTTTTATTTTTATTTTTTGGTATAACTAAAAGATACTTGAATGGTATTTGTATTTGAATTTTAAAAGTTAAGAACATCAGAAGGCTCCGGGAGGTTTCCAAAAGATATGAGATTATTTTCTTTGTATGAATATAACCCTTTGTTATTATTTTTTAAATATTAACGCTTTAATCTTTTGTACACTAACCTTAAATATTTGTAATTTGATGTTCCTTTAGTTGTATATTATTTATTATGGCATTTGAAAAAGGTATAGGGACCTCCAAAACTTATAAGCATGTCCCATATATACAGGTACTCCGTTTGCATTATTGCTTTATGTTTGGTTTTTTCTTTTTCTCTTTTAGAAAAAAGTAGCAACTAAAAAATTATCATAAATAAGAAAGTGCAATATAAAAACTTAAACTCATTTTATGTCCGCCCTGTTTTTTTCTCTCTTTTAATGAAATATACCATTAAAAAAATTTTAAATATTATTTTCTCTTTTGATCATGTGTTTGTATTTTATTTTTATTTTTTATAAAACTGTAGGCTATCAATTTAACAATGTTTTCTACTGGACTCCAACTTTAGCAGGTCAAGTCTATCAGGAAACTGATATAACAGGTCAAAATAAAGTAATTTGAAATTTCTTTGTACACATTTATGATAAAATATCTAGAAATATGTTATTTATATCCTCAAAAAATTATATAAATTCCATATCGATTGTCTTTTGAGATCTCATTTTTCTCACTATATCATTATTTTATAGTTTCAGTATTTGGACATTGCACGGGCCTTGCAATTTACAATCACTCATTTTTTTTTGAAAATTTATTTTTAAATATATTGACGTTTCTACTGAATTTTTTAAAAACTTTATTTTTTAAAGATTTTATTAGTAAAACTGTATGTTCGGTGCACGTGCAATCGTGCAGGGCTCCACTAGTATAGATTCAAAAGAAGATGGAGAATGAACAAACCATTTTAGGAAAAATGTTCATTTCTCAATGTTGAAACCAAATGTCACCACCATGTGAATTGAATTCGTAATAAGAAATCAACTCCATGTAAACATGCATTTGACCGTATCTTTGTCACTCTCGGTTGCGATTCAAAGGTGCTTCCGCAAAGGCAGTGGCTCTTCCCAGCCATCTCCCGTTTCAGAAAAAAACCATGGAAAAGAAAAAGAAATCCTGACCGTACACAACCATGTCGTCCCAGATCCGGATCTCAGATCGTCTCTCTCTCTTCTCATTCCTCTCTCCTTAGCAACTGCAGCAGAAGAAGAAGAAGACGACGACGACGAAGAGCAAGCTTAGATCCTTCCTCTCTCTCTTTCTTCTTGATCTCCAAAACTCTCTCTTCCGTTCTCTTTGAATCTGAAGGTTTTGATGGAGTTTTTTTGATGCTTGGATCCTTCAAGCGAAGGTATAAGAAACGATCAAATCACTTCTTTCTCCTCAAAACCTACTTATTTCTCCCCTTTCTCAAATGGTTTTCAGTGTTGTTGTTGGATTCGTGTGATTCAGTTGCTGGGAATTGATTCGATTCCATTGGTTTGAGATTTTGATTTGACGTATATGCGGAATTGGAGGTGGTTTGGGAATTTCGTATTTGTGCCTTTTCTATTTGTGGAGATTGGATGCAGTGAAAATAGTGCCCTAGAAATGTGTTCGCATTTAGGAAATGCTAAGGATGCGAGTTTTATCTTCTTATTAGATCTATTTCGTTTGAATGATTCAGTCATGCAGAAGTTTGGATGGTTCTAGATCAAATGGAGTACGCTCATTTCCTTTTGCCTGTGTAAAATGCCATCTAGAAACACTTTAAATTGTTTCTCTTTGCTTTTCTTTTGGTGATGATTGATTAATGAAGTCGGTTAAAAATTCTTGTATTGCGTTTGGATCTGCCCTAAATTTCAACAGAAATGATAGTTACTTTTGATGAAAAGCTGTTTACTGCGCACAAAACAAAATGTAATTCACTGTGTGAGACTGAGACTGTTTTTCAGTTAGGTGGTTTTTCTTTTTTTTGACAAATTAGTGTTGACAACTTTTGCTGACTGATGAAAAGGTTTGGAACAGAAATGGCAGTGGTCAGAATCCAGTTTATGTGGGTTCCAATTCGTTTCATTTCCGAAATAGATAGTGGAATGTTTGGAGTACAATTCCGCCAAAAGATTCAACTGCTTGCAATTTGGGATGCATTTAAATTCACTAATTAAAATTCACATTTCTATGCATTTGATGATTCAGTTAGGTATTGCATTTGAAATCTGTATGTCATAATTAATCTCCTTCAGGTCTTTGGTGTCTCTTACTTGTTTTGTTTCCTTATCTTCCTCTTAATAGTTCATCATCATTCTCAGAGCCTTATTTCATGAAATCTTGGGTCGGCTAAAGGAGTTCTACTCTAAAACTCAGTAGTTAAAGTGAATGTCATTTTAATTTAGAGTATCCTGACAAAGAACCTAGTTTTTGAAGTTACACTTGCCTGCCTATGGCTATCATGGATGGCCCATGTAGAGCTCCAAATGTGGACCCACCTTTTACAGAGCTAGTATAAAGATAGACAGGTCCATTATCAGGTCAGTTGGATATGTGCATTGAACGTGTGTGCTCAAAGAATATATATGTTTTCTATCCATCTGTTTATTTCATAAATATGTGATATGTGATGCACCTAATGAGTAGGGTCACTTGATTTCTGGGTAAGGACATTTATATGGCAATGCCCTCTTCTTGTGCATGATGTGATGTGGCACAAGTGTTCCACTTTGGTGCATCCGGCAGTTTGTGGATTGTCTCATTCTTCATGTGCCTGTGGGCCTACTGACCAAGAAACCGTTTTTTTGAGCTCGGTTGTGGTCACATTTATAAGTTTAAATACAATGTAACTATTCTCATCATGGTCACTGATAAAAGGCATGCTGGCTTAGAAATGAATTTGGATATAGAGGAATTCAACGGTACATTGGCCAAACTGATTTAGGAATTGAGTAGGTCATACTGGCTAGTAGCTACTTTTCCAATCCCCTGAACTCTTCATATTTCTGAGGGCCACAGAATGGTGACCTATCTTTCCTTTCCCGAGCCCAAAATAGTGCTGATTGAATTTTTTTTCTTTGTTAAATCTTAGTTCGGGTTCAAATTCGAGGATATTTTGAAATAATTTTTTCAGCTAAGATATTCTAATTCATTAATTAGATGTTACTACGTGTTCATGCTTAAGCCTTTCAATTTTGATCAAGATTTTTTTTTTAATTTTATTTTATTGAATGGTAAATTTTGATCAAGTTCTTAATTCAGAAAACTATAGAAGCTGTCTGTAATCTTCTTCATGTACATATTCTGCTGCCTTTATCGAATTCAATTGGGCATTGGTTTAAAAAAATTATGGATACATAAGGGTGATTGCCTTCTGATTCTAGTTGTTAGACTTCATTTCCCTTTCCTTTTTCTCTTCCTTTCTCGTGAGGAATATATTTATGTGGCAGTTGATTTATATTGCCACCACTGGTAGCTCAGTGGCAAGGCATCTCTCCTCTACAAAAACAACCAGGGATAGATCCCTAGTTGTAGCACTGATGAGAGAGACTTGGGTGGGGATGTGCATGGGTGTATGAGTATTTACCAGAGCAAGAAAAAAAAAAAACAAAAAACAAAAAACAAAAAAAAAAAAGGGGAAAAAAAGAAAAGAAAGAAAGAAAAGCAGTTGATATATAGCAAATATGTGGCATCCTTTTACAAAAAAGGGTTTCTTTCTCCTTTTATTAACTGACAAATTTATATATTAGATTGATTTTAGAAACGTTGTATGTGTTCATAAATTAGTTTGTACTGAATTAGATTGATTTAAGAAATGTTCTATGTATTCCTAAATTAGTTTGTACTGAATGTAAGCTCTGAGTTTGATTCTCTATTTTTTTTCCCATCTATTTGCTTTCACATGGAATTTAAGCATCTGATAATATATGTGCCATGTAATGTTCTATTCAGATCTGTTTGTGGCATCCTTTTACTGAAATGATTTCTCTCTCCTTTTATTCACTTTCTAATTAATGTATAAGATTGATTTAAGAAACACTTTCTATCTACGACCAAAAGAAGTTAGTACCTAATGTGAGTTTATTGTCATTTTTTTCTGCAATCTATTTGCTTTCAGCGGAACGTGTCTGATAATATATGTGGGATGCAATTATCTTTACAGATTTGTTTGGGGGATAGGAAAAGTATTCTGCCTATCAGCTTGTAATATAGGAGTACCATGGATGCTTCGAATCTTATTATTGATAACGGAAACTCAACAGATCATACAAATGGCATTCCAGAGCAACTTACATTGCCTGGCATGGAAGATCGGTCTTTGGATGGAGTAAATGGGACTCTTAGGTCTATGCAACTGGATAGTATGTCAGAAGCAATATCTGAGTTGGAAAAGAATGAAGCAGTTCAATCCTCCATGGGAAAAGTTGAAGATGAATCGACTCTCTATGAGCAAAACAAAAGCTCTGATGTTTCTCAGGTGTGCTGCTTTTAAATTATTCTGATTGCGTAACATTTTCCTCTAGGAATCCACAGCCAAATGCCCTGACAGTTCAAACCATTGAAAATCACAGAAGGATCGGGAAGAGAGCAAGAACTCAGGCAATGAGCAGCCTTCAAGCCCCAAACACGCTGTAGCAACTTTTGGGAAAAAGAACAAAGATGGTAACCAAGTAGATGCAACTAACACCATTTCAAATGGTTCCTTCACATCAACATCACGTTCAAAGGAACCTTTTGCCCAAACCAATAGGAGATCATTTAATGGCAGGCAGACTGTTAAAGGAAACACAAGTGTTGATTCAGGAAGGCCTGCAAGATCAACATCTACACCAAGCTCTACTCTTGATTCCAAGGTAAAATCACCAATACTTTTTTGTTCTTCAATAGTACAGCAATGTTGTAAAGTAAGGCAGTTCTTTCCCAGCATACTGTAGTTGAAACATCATCTTGCTGTTAATATATTTGATTTATTTTGTATTTTCTCTTAACAGAAACCGGGAAAGTCCGAATTTGCATCCTCTGCGACAAATCTCTCACAGCCTGAAGGCGTAAAGTATGTTTTGTTTGTTGTCTTGGTTTTGCCCTAACCTACCTTCGTTTGCTGCCCCCATCAATCTTGATCTTTTTTGTGGATATTATTGCATGCTGTAAACTGGTGGCTCTTATATCTATTGGGATGAAAAGAGGATCTAGGATGGCTCTAAATATTAAAGTCTGAATGTTTTCACTTGATTTTGTATATCACTTTTATCTGAGAAATTGTTTGCATTGATGCAGGAAACAGACAAAAGATCTGAAGTCTTTGAAACAAACTCATAATAATGTTGAAGAGGATTCTATTTCAGCATCTTCGTATTGTTCATAACTATAAGCCGCATTTCAGCTGTTATGTTTCTCGATTATGTATGTCATCCAGTTATTAATGATTAATTGAAGGCCTTGTTTGTCAAATTCTTTACAGAAGTCCCACTGCAGCTGGTTCGAAACCTCAAAGAATGGGCACTAAACCTTCTTATGGTTTCAGTTTTAAATGTGATGAACGGGCAGAAAAGAGGAAAGAGGTCAGTCTGATTTGTGCTTCTGTTACATATATTTATTTCCTATATAGCATCTGCACTGAATGAACTGATGATAGTTCAATATTGTTTTTTGTTGTTTAGTTCTTTTCGAAGCTCGAGGAAAAGATTCATGCAAAGGAAATGGAAAGAACCAACATGCAGGCCAAATCAAAGGTGGTCATTTGTTTTCTATCACTACGGCTGGAATATTGTGTACAGGTTTTGATTGCTTTAATGTATCCTATGGCTCCTCTTATGTTTTTATTTTTTAACGTTGTATAGGAAACTCAAGAGGCCGAGATTAAACTGCTTAGGAAGAGCTTAACTTTCAAAGCAACACCCATGCCAAGTTTCTACCAGGAGCCTCCACCTCCAAAGGTGGAGTTGAAAAAGGCAAGTATTATGATTCTACCATTAGTAGTCTCTAGCATCATGACACATATGAGTTTTTCCCTTTATACCTATGGCATTCGAACTTAGTTTCAATGTTATACAATTTATTCATCATGCAACCCACCTCTTATACTTCGAGGCAGAAGAAATGAGGGGTTCGGCTGCTAAATTACATTACCTAGGTCCTTATATAGGAGGATCTCTGTTTAAATATTTTATCTACCAGGAACGACATACTCCAATATGTTGTTGTTGTTTTTTTTTTTTTTTTTTTTTTTTTTTTTTTTTTTTTTTTAAATGGCGAAAAAAACCATTTATTTTATATAGATGCAGAATTTTTGAGAGAAACTGGTCTCAAAGCAGTAACTTTCTTGTGGGGCCCACCTTAATCAGGACAACTCTTCTTAATGATTAACCCCCCTCCTGTCAGTGTATATGACAGTTGTACACAATCAGAGCACCATAAAATCCTGACATTATGCCAGTTCAAAGCATACATGTAGATCACCATAAGAGTTCCAACCGTAAGTTAAAGACACTTGGAGAACACAATACCACCGTATGAATTCCATGAACAATGCAAAGAGAAGACAAGGGGGATTTATTGTTTCTAATCTCATTCGCTCAAACCTGATAAGGTATTGGAGTAACTGAGAAAAAAAGATATCATTCTCTATAGTTGAAGGCTGATCAAGGAGTGGGTAGATCTTCGAGCAAGATAGGGAGATAGTGTCTTTGTTAGGGGAGTTATGTATGATTTCCAGAGGGCATTAAGAAACTTGGAAGAATATCGGAGTTTTTTAACAAGTAGAGGTGGTCCATTTTCAAGAAATACTATTTTTAGTTCCTGAAATCTTCTTACCCGTTGATTCTGCATTTCAACTATTGTTCTTTTTTTATTTTTATTTTAAATAATATGATATATTCTCTCTTTTGGCAAGAGCCTGTTGGCGCAATGGAATGTGCTCACTATTTCAACCTTGAGGTTGTGGGTTCAACTTCACGACATGTTACCGGTTTTGGCCTTAAGGGTAAAATTCAAATAAGGCCTTAAGTTTTGGCCTTATTTCAAAAAATAACATAAATTTTAAAAGATTTCAATTTGGGTCTAGGTTTTCAACTAAGGATAACTGACCAAATTTTATCCTTCTTTTAGGATTTCAATTCAATGATGAGTTACATTTGGATGAGTGTCAAACCTAGGGCTTGTGACATGGGAGGGAGGGAGTCGGATTGATCATATGGGGTCCCACATCCCTAAAAAATGGATGTCCACTCGGTTGCAGGGAACCCCACCCCCCCCCCCCCCCCACCCCCCCCCCACCACCACCACCAACAATTTTAGCACCATGAGAGACCCACCTATCTATCCAGCCCCCTCACCTTTACCATCTTATTATCAGAATTTGATGCCCAATTTTATGGCAGAAACCATGATTTGCACCTATGTTCATATAATAGTGTCATCATTTTCATGTTTGGGTCGTGACAAAAATTTTACGCTTACTGTTAACCTACCTATCGCAACCCTCATCAACAATTTTACGTATAGCTGGGATGGTTGAAGTGGAGACTTGCTTCTGGAGACTGGAGTGCTTTGTGACCGATAAATGCCAACAAGGTTGAAGGGAAATTTTCACAAGATAGCAATTAGACCAGCCATGACCTATGGAGTAGAATGCTGGTCAATCAAGTAGCACCATAGGCACAAAATGGATGTAGCACAAATGAGAATGTTGAGGTGGATGTGTGCTAAAACTAGGAAGGATAAAAATATAATTGATCGCTTCTGAGAGCATTTAGGGGTAGCAACAATAGGCGATAAAATTAGAGAAACTCGTTTGAGATGGTTTGGGCATATCCAACGTTGGCCGGTGATGACGCCGGTAAGGAAAAGTTTGGCTATGAAGGTTGATGGACTATAAAGGGGAAGGGGGGGCATGCCAAAGAAGACGTAGATGTAGTAAAAATAAATCTGAAGGAGTGTAACTTATCTGAGAATTTAGCTCAAGATAGATCGAAATGGAGAAACAGAATTCATATAACCGACCCCAACATAGTTGGGACAAGGCTTTGATGATGATGATGATGAGTGTTCTCATCATATAATTCATGAGTCTTTATAGCGTTTTGTATACAGCCTTCGCCTGCAAACTCATTTTATATTCTATTTATTCTGAGGTGTCATTAAGCTAATTGCAGAGGGTGCTCTTGTTTCAACGCTTATTGGATGTAAAGGTTTGCTGATAAAAAATGGTTGTAAAGAGTTTCATCAATATTTTCAATCCTGAATTTAGTCTGCCTTTATTTATTACTACTCCATGTTCGCTCACCTGAGATCCACCTCATCAAGTTATCAAACATTGGAATCTGCCTTTTCCTTTTAGCAGGAGTCAATTAGTCTATATGAACTCATTTTGATAGGATAAAGTGTTTTGACTGCTGTGATGCAGATACCAGTAACAAGGCCCAAATCGCCAAAGCTTGGTCGGAATAAGAGCATGCCACCTACTAGCAGTAAAGGAAATGGTACCGGCTCCTCCCAAGCTGGCCGGTTGAGTCTTGACAGTAAAGTTTCACAAAATAGCCTTGTGAAAGAGCCCACTCAAGATACAAAGAAGCCACTCCAGAAGTCCCTTCCCAGATTGCCCTCTGAAAAATCCACACCGGCAAATCCAGCAGATGATGCTCTTAAAGCACCATCTGAACCTCAGAACGCAGACAATACTGCGAAGACACTGGCTGCAGAACAAAGCCTGACTGATGCAAAGCCTGATGGGCCTGCAACAACAGAGGAGCAACCAGAGCCTGTTGAGCAGGAGTCTGCAAATGGAGCTCCATTGGATCAGCCCTCTGAAGGGCAACAATGAAAGAGGGGTATGGTGTATTTGTGCAGCTGTTAGTGCCATTTTTCCTATAAATGAATTGAAGTTGCCAATAAGACTAAAATTCCTACTACAGATAGACCGGCAAATGTGTGAGATGATTGATTTTTGTGATATGGGTGGCAGTGCATCTTCCTTGTCCATAATGAGGCGGCCTGGTTCTTAATCTACTTTCTTGTTTGCACATTTTTGCAGTACTTTATTACTTACAATTTTTATAATAATTTTCTTTTCTTTGTAGCCTGATTACTGATCTTGTTTGCTTGGTGATGTTCATTGGAAGAGTTGAGCACCAGTGTGGCATATGTGCGAACTCCAGGCTGTTCATAGGTAAGTTTGTCCGGCACATCCAATTATGGGTGGGACATATAGCTCTATGAAAAGTTGATGCTGAGAAAAAAGGATAATTGTGTGGCCCATCAGCTGGTGCATGAGCCAATGCAAATGATAACAATGACAACTGAAGCATAAATATAAAAGAGAAACTGGAAAAAGAACCAGTTGCAATATCAAAAATGTAAAATATACTGATAGTAGTAGTCCATAAGAACTTTTACGTCAAATGGCAGAAGCAAGCATTGGAAAGAAGTTGCAACTTAATAAATTTAATGTCACTATGGAGGTACTTTTGTGCTTGGTATAAAATGTTCTTGTTTAAAATGCTTTGCCAATTTGAAATAACATGAATGTCATTGTAATAAAAGTTCATCATTCATCCATGTCGGGCCTTTGTCAAACTGTTCTCTATCTATTTTGTTTGCATAAGGGCAAAACAACATTTGACTTGTACAGTTGCATTGAGAATGATCAATTTTTAGGAACTAACATTACTAATCACCTGATTTGCCTTGTATTGGGCCCATATTTCTTTATCCAACTTGCTCATACAACACACTCTTTCCTCTAGGTACTGGCTTCAACCTTACTCGTTCTAGGAGTGGACTGCATGTGCAATCCAACTCTACGGGGCTCACTTGGGCCTATCTTTGATCAGTGTTGATCTTCACTCTCTTTATCAACCCATGATCTGTCACCATGCCTAGTTATATGCTCGTCAAATGTTTACTCAGTGTTGGATTGCATCTCAACAAAAATCTATAGTTAAAAGACCATTAAACTTTATAACTGTTAATTCAATGGCTAAGATGTGGCTGGTTTTTTTATTTTATTTTATTGATCCTGGTCCATTAAGAGACTTTTCCATTCATCATACCGCCAATGATAGGAAAGCATCCAAGCTGGAGCGCACGTGCACTCTGACAGTTGTAATGTGTATTGAGTATAACCATTAGTTTTCCAAAAAACAAAGAAAAAAGTAATGGTTGGCCAATGACTCTCTACCTTAGGAAGTGGAGGGGTCTTGTGTTTTGCCACCTCTCATATTGTTACCCACCTCCCATATTGTTATTCAGTGCATGTGGATAGGAGGGTTTGCATGTGTAGTTCTTGGCTATCCTAAATCGAATATCCCTCGGCCTAGGGTCAAAGGCTCTTGAGCGGGGCTGGACGGGAGATACCCTAGGTTATAAAAATAATAGGGTGCTTAGTTGGCAACCCCAAATATTATTTGGCTACCCAGGATTGATCCTTGGATATGCCACTCTTTCCACATTTGTGGGCTACCTTGGGTCTTTACTCCTTGGCCGGGAAACCAAAAAAACAAAAGGTATAATAACTATTATCTTTTAAAATACAAACACGAAAAACAAAAGAGGATTTGACCCAAAAAAAATCACTTTAGATACACCCTATATAACTGTAAAAAAATCCTTTTTTTTTCCCTATTTTTTCGCTAAAATAAGTGAGGGTCAATATCAACCCTCATTGCTTAGAAAAAGCTCTAATTTCTTCCTTATCTTCCTCCTCTCTTCTCCAATGATTTGATTTACCATGAATTTCCCCAATAATGATCGGTATTCAATGGTATGTCATACACGGGTTATGTAACCGATTCCTCAGTCTGCATTGCTACAAACGATTGGGCAAAATCCGTTTCATAGTTCATGGGTGTCTCAATGCAATGTTTTGAATGACTGTTCTTAAGACTTTCACATGACCATGGACTAATAACCTATACCAAGTATACATGCTGAATGTAGTAACTCTTTTTATCATCCACGTCACCCTTCTTCCCAGTACTGCTCAAGAATACCATCCCTGAATTAGGCCTAGTGAAAAATTCCACGCCGCGAGCTTCCAACTCGAAAACACCTTCAGTGGGTTCAACATCGATCCTCAGGTTCTACGATCTTACATGGAAGTGGGCTGCGAGGAAGGCTGGCAAAGTTGTCAAACGCCTAATCATCCTTGCCTAGTGACCCAAAGTTATATATATTAGCATGTGAGCTAGACGCGAGCTTCACCATTGACTTAGGTAGTCGGCCCACGATAAAGTGTAATCCGCCTGGCACCTAGATTATTAATAGGAAAAGTCTACTTGTCCCGGGACTTTTGTCCCGGGACATGGACCGAATGCCCTGGGGTCCGTTGGATCCCAGGCTGCCGGGACAAGTCCCGGGACATGTAGCATTACTCTTATTAATATCATGAAGCAGAGTCGGGTAACGATGCTATCTCAAGGGGTTGCTGTTAGATTGTATGATATTAATTCAGTGGATGATCCGAATAAATTAATTATTTTATTAATTAATTTTATATAAATAATATTTTATTCTACAACTGTACATGATCCATATAAAATGACATGATGGATCATGAGATGAACCAAATCCCATGAGTATATTAGATGTGACCCACATATAGGAGACATAGATTACAAATTTTATATTTAAAAGGTTTCACAATTAGTGATGAGATTAAGCATCTCATCTGATAAGGTTGTAGCACTGTGATCAGCATGAGATAGTGTGATATGTATCGATCATCAGAGTGGAAGACTCTTGATCATTGTGCTGGTACATTGGATGCATTGAAGGACCATGAGTAACACCGTATTTAAAAGCAACACAGAGTCAGTTACATGAAATAGAGGTGAATGTGAGGGGTTAGTCAATGAGAATCCAACATATGTTTTGGGCAGCATCTTTTTCTTCAAATCTTGCAATGCATGTGGGCCCCACTAGGGCATGCAACTCTTTGATTCATCCCCCTTGGATGTCCAAGTGTGGAGTGAAGTTTTCTTTGCAATTTCTTTCTTCCTTCCTTCCTCTTTTCTCTCTCTCCTTCCTTGTTTTCTTGGCCACCAAGTATCCTTGATTTCCTTCTAATCTTGGCCTAAATCTCAAATTTCAAATCTTCAAAAAATCTTTTCACATAAAAGAGGAATTTCTGAAATTTGCAACAACTTGTGGTTCCCACCTTGGACGCCAACCTCCTTGGGATTCATGCCCAAAATGTGGGTCCCAAAGGTGGCTTCTTCTTCACGTTTTCTTCTTTTTCTCTCTCTCTCTCAATTTCTCTCAATGCAGGCCGAAAATTTTGATTTTACATGCGCAAAAGAATAAAAAAAAAAAAAAAAATCTCATACAAGAAACAATAATGCTTTGCATGAGGCCCAATTCTATACATATGCATGCATATGATATCGCTTTTACCGAAATTTCGTGAACTACATAGTAATGCAAAGAAAATATGTACGTTCACGTGCAAATTTTGAGAAATCCAATGTGATATGATAATGTAAAAAGAGTAACTTCATGAAATCATGCAATTTTATGAGTTTTGACTAAAGTTGACTTGAAATCTAACATTGAATGCTCAAATGCATGAATTCAGAAAAATCAATGAAATCAATGCAGATTATCCTAAATAACTCCATAAATCTACATAAAATAATGACAATATATATGATGCAATTTCATGGAGTCATCACTAGCCATAGAAAAACCTGTCACTCGGAATCTTCGAATATGAGACTTGGCTGTTTCTACCCTGCTGTGTTCACAGTTATCCCACTGTGGGCTAACAGTGAGGACTTTAATAAGCTATTTTATATATATGGGGAATGTTCATGTGCATTTATCCCTCACCATAGGGTGAAGGGCACTTTTCCTTTTTACACATGAAGACAAGGGAGTGTACCTCACTCCATGTACTTGAAAACTCACTTTTATACTTGAAAATCCTCATTTATGGAAGTGTCCCTCACCCTATGGTGAGGGATAGATGCACATGAACATTCCCCTTATATATATATATATATATATATATATATATATATATATAAGGGGAATGTTCATGTGCATCTATCCCTCACCATGTGTGGTGAGGGACACCCCTTTTGGGGAAGTTTTAAGTTGTACTTGTGGTGAGGGATGGATGCACTTGAATTCGCTACAATTAATTGACCCTGGCAAACGGGTCAGGTCGGGATAGAGGTAGAGCACACCTTTTGGACCACCAACCCGCGTCTAAAACTGGGTACATTAGACCCGACCCGTGTTTTTTTAATGACGTAGTAAAAATTAATCATGGTAAGTGCCGAGACTCGAACTCATGACAATTTGGATTATAAAGGGGCAACCCTATCACTACACCACATAGCATCATTTTGCTAATAGTTATCAACAAAAAACTTAAAATTAGTTAACGAGGGAGGGGGGCCCCACCCCCACTCTGGAATATTGACCGAAAGTTAAGCTTTATCTACGAGGTATTATAAATAAATACTGTTGTTATTATTTTTATACATATGCATTGTACTTTAAGAATAGGTGATCAAACTTTTGAAATAACTATTTTATATGATTTCTTATATAGTCATTAACATTCTATGATAACCATTTTATAATTAAACTAAACTCAAATGAATATATAATATATGGAATTGATCAACAAAAATAATAAGTTTCATAATTAATAAAAAAAATGACAACACTATTGAAAAAAAAAAAACTTACAACAATAGCGTGGAGCTAAAGAGGAGGCGAAAAACTTTTCATATAACTGATATGCTACCATGCACGCTTACCGAGGGAAAAATGGAGCATTTTATTATTATTTTTTTGTTGCTTTAACTTTTATAAATCGTGATGTAGAAGGAATGGAATACTACGATAGACCCCATCTATTAAAAATCACAATCATTAAGACAAACATCCTTGTTATTTATGGGATATCCCTAATTTTCGCTTCAATCGGGGTTTTTTTCCACCGTCAATTTGATTCTCTGATAAAAAAAATACAAAGTACTAGAGTCTTCTCAATAAAATCTTTTCTATGATTTAGGTAGCATTTGGTTCGCTGTAATGAAGGTCGGAATGGAATGATCATTCCAACAGAATGATCATTCCAACGGAATGATCATTACAGCGTTTGGTTCGCAAAAAAGTGCCGGAATGATCATTACATCCGGAATCACCATTCCTTTATGTAGAAGAATGGTCATTCCACTGGAGAGGCAGAGGAATGGTCATTCCATTCTTGCCTAACTTTTGGTTGACATGAAAATACCCTTTTACATTAGCCCTAAAAACCCTTCTCCAGACGGAACCCAAGGTCGGGGACAACGGAAAGCTCCATGTCACCGTCCGAAAGTCCACCTCCTCTCACCGGTCGATCTCCGGCATGAAACCCCGGTCGTCGAACCTCACCAAAGCTAAGATCTACAACCTCAGATCGTTGAGGAACCCGACATCGTGGGGATCGAACTTCAACTACTCTGACTTCTTCTCCGGCGCGGGCGGTGGGAGGATGTTGAATTTCGGGCAGGGGGAGGTGTTTTCTATTGGGCCGAAGCCTTCGAACTTTGATTAGGAGGGGGTGTCGGCGAGGTTTGGGTTCTATCCAGACGATCTGCAAATCAACAGGACTTGACGTAGTGACAGCCGACCTCCTTCTCCGGGGTCAGCGATAGACCAGGATCCTTTTTTTTTTTTCACAATATAATGCAGACCCAACCTTCTGCGCTCAGATCTAAGTGCGGCCCACCGAAAATCTGATTTCTCCCTTTTGATCAGCACCGATGAAATTGATGCAAATCTCAAGCCTTCTTCTATGTACATACTATAGCCTAATTGAAGCCTGAACTAGATCCTCGATGATCTGGTCATGACCCGTAGTCCGATCGGTGTTGCAGCATACTGATCTCTTCTCTGCTGCAACGCAAGTGCCCATCAAGATCAACTGCGATCAACCTTCTTCTCCGTTTCCCTCTTGAAACAAAAATCAGCCTCAACTTTGAGATTCAATCCGTCAATCGAGATGGAACCTGAGAAATCCGAATCTCAACTTTTTCACAAAGATTCATACAAGGGTATTTTAGTCAGTTTTATATAAATTTTATTCCATTCTGGATATCATTCGAGCATACCGAACGCAATAACAGGAATCCAGAATTCTATTACTGGGTTGATTCCTCAGCGTACCAAACGCTGGAATGGAATTGACTATTCCTGCCTCATTCCATTCCAGACTCATTTCACTCTCCATTCCATTCCTGACTAAAACAATTCCAGTGAACCAAACGCTACCTTAGACTCTCAATCATACATTATCTCTATTAAGAAACTCCCAATATCATCCTATTTCTATTAAGGCAATAGCATTTGATTGTTAATGAGTCCCAGTGTCTAAATGCGACTAATCTAAGGAATTTCAAGCTTATTTAATCCTTAGTCTTTTTATTTAATATACTCAGAGTTAAATCTTATTACATTATTACTTTTATGATTTATCTTACTACATCAACTCCTTGTATCGACAAACGCATAAGAACAAAAAAATAAGAATGCATTTACCTTCAAGAGCAAGCAGAGGGTGCTGTGAACAAGAGGAAAGCAGTCAAAAATGTTTTTGAGGAAACAAATAAGGAAAATCAGAACAAGCCAGGAGCCACCGGGCTTCCCTTGACTTAGAGGTATAGGCCTATAACCAACTTAAAGGCTGAACGGGCCTCGGTTGTCTATTGGTACCCCTTGACTATTTTCTGTAGGTTGGAAAAGTGGCAAGCAACTCTGCTAAAAATATTTTCAATACACATCCAAATTTTCTTTCACCCTCCCCACCCCCGGCTGGATTGACCCCGGGCTGGATTGAGGACAAAACGCCCTTCTAAGTGGAGCTCACTTACCAATCAAGGGAGGCTCGCCTTTTTTTTTTTTTTCTTTTTTTTTTGAACGGTAACTGAAACATTATAATAAAAAGAAGGCAAACAAAAAAATAATACACCACCAACAACAGGTATAAGAGCCTTATACCCAAGGAACAAAGAAAGGCAATTACATAGTGTAAGCAATCAAGGGAATAACCCAATCAAGGGAGGACCGCCTGTTATAGAACAATTTGGACATATCTAAGTGAAATGTGATTCATCTAGATGAGAGGAATAGAAGATATCAGCCTCAGCCTCTTTAAAATGACAAATCATGCACATATTTCATATGAGCGTTCAACAAAGCAAAATTTGTTGATAATCTTACCAACAGCTTCTGAATGGTATGTACAATGCACATTGAGAAACATTTTAGCATGTGTCTAAGCTAATGGGCTTGTACACATGCAAAGTTATCCTATTACCATTACTCCATCGATGCAACTATCAACCATCAACCAAAAACCCTGCACTTTATGCTGCACTGCACTAGGATTAACCCACATTATGAGAATGGTCCGGCAGGCAAACAATCATAAATGATATGAGCATAGATCATCATCATTAAAGCCTTAATTCATCTATTAGGGGACGGCATTGTGGGACCTATCCACTTTTCTGCCCATCCCAAATTAAGTCTGTGTTCTCTGCTATTGGAAAGAAAATTCAGCATAAAGTTTGTCATAAATGAGCAGATTAGTCTTGAATTTGAGGCAGAACCATTTCATACAGAAGACTCCCATCTCAGATCTCTCAAACATTGGTGCAACAGAAGTAATTAGATTTTGAGGTATATTGAGCCACTCTCAAACATTGGTGCAACAGAAGTAATTAGATTTTGAGGTATATTGAGCCACTCCCTGTGGATATGCTTATGTTAGAATGCTTACGTGTCACCTTCTTGGTTGAGATCCCTTCCCTGGTCTACTGTTATCCCTCTCATCCCATGCACAAGCCCAGAAAAACAGAGACATCCAGAAAAGAACGGAAAAGAATATCTGCACCCCATCCTTAACCTTATAAAAAGTTGCTTCAAGACCTGTTTCACAAAAATTAGACAACTGGTAAGAGCAACCTAGAAGCATATCCCCCAACAATTGAAGAAATTTGGTAAATTGACATTATTTAATTTTTTGTTCCTAGGATAATTAATGCAGCACAAGAATCTATGAACTATTACCTAAGATTAATGGGAAACAATGGTTATTTGACACACAAGCAGACCATCTTATTTCCAGAGGCACAATTGGTAAGCAACAAAACCAGTATTGTTGATTCCCTTTTGTTTTCAGAACAAAGAAGTTGGGTGTTACCGGGAATCAAAATTCAAAAGGCCGTGCTCAAGTAGGAAATGGTCCAAAAAGGCACCTTTTCATGATTTTTTTAATGAGCAGAGAAATTTTAAATTTCCAAAAAAAAACCATCGGAAAAAATAAAAGACAAACTCATCTTTCTTCACAAAAAAGCATTCTAAAAAATGAACGAGTTCTGCATCCATTAACTCATCAAAATTGTCAAATAAATCAAGCACTAGGATGCAGTTTTTAATTAGGAATTGCCCCTCAATTTATACATGTGTGAACAGACTTCATATCAGAACCCTTTGTCTATCCAGATATAACTCCAGTAGTGGTAATGTGCTTAATTCAAGGAATCAAAAACTTGTATTGGCAGGCAATTTTGATTGGCACCAAATTGACTCAAGCAAGTACCAACTTGTTAAAAAAAGTCTATGAATGTAAAAAAGTATGGAAGTATCATGCAGAGCTTAGATAAATAGAAAAATAATATAAATTTACAATAAAAAAATAGAAATAACCCTTTCAATCTTTCCTTCAATGGTCCAAGGTATCATTTATTCCCTTGTTTTTCCATAACTTCAGAACTTTGATGCAAACTGGCCAGAACGTTTTACCAAAATCTTGGAACACCAAAAAACTCAGGTCCAACAAGAAATGATGGACAACTTCAGAAAGAACCTGCCAGATCTTATGCTTGAAATTTATTTTAAATCAGGTATTAGGTATCAGCTACACATAAGGATCCAGGTATCATACTCCCTTGACATCCTATCTTAGGATACAGGACGTGTTAAGAAATGTTTTGACATTAACCATGATCCAAGCACAGATATTAACATAGACCCCAATTATAATTTATTAACTCTTCTTCATCATCATCATCATCATCATCATCATCAACATCAACATCAGTGCCAAACAAAGCCTTACTAATCAATCTATTTGATTCATACTAACAGAGTATGCTCTATTAAACATATCTATTTGATTCATCCTAACAGAGTATGTGCTATTAAACATCTACCTATTAGGGAATTAAAAAAGGACATCATTCTCAATAATAAGAAAAACTAATGCATTAAATTTATAAGCTACATCTGATAAATGATGTCAGGCTAACAAACAGCCCACAGAGATGAAGAAAGTATGTGCTCCTAAGCCATCAAAGAAAAAACCTCTCAATTCAGTGTTATTATAGCTATCAATGGTATTATTCTACATGGTCAAATGTCAAGGTCCAAGCTGACATGTTTCCCTGAACAACAAAGTCATGTTGCCAATTGTTTTCCAGCTACTAGAAGAATCCTTACATATTCCTCCACACACACAGCAGCCCAAAATTCATGTTCGATATTCTGATGTCAAAACACTGCATATCATAATTACAAAGAATCCAAGAAAACTAACGCCCCAATCCTCAAACAAAAGAAGCACAAATTCATTTAAAAGCCCTGAAATAGCACGTACGAGACGAATTCACGATGATTGCTATTCCAATCAAAACACAAACACACACACACACGCAGAGCATCTCAAGTTTTCAAGGAGGAAATCAAATCAATACGCAGGAGAGAGTGTGAGAGATCGAAATGGAGACCTGCGGTCGGATCTTCTCCCAAGGGATCGTCGGGATCGGGCGAAGGAGGGCCGGCGCGCGTCACGTGACGGAGACCGGACCACGTGCGACGAGTAGGAGGAGGAGGAGGAGGAGGAGGAGGAGGATGGCGGAGATGGAGGCGGAGGTGAGGAGCAGAAAACCTAGGGTTCGCAGCAGAAGGACGGAGGAAGAGCTGAGACTGATGGAAGCGTGTGGAGGGTGAGGCGGAAAGAAGCGACCACATAAACACAGAGAGAGACGACATGTCGTTCGTTCGTGGGCTCACTCACGCTTGTGGATTGTGATTGTCAGAAAGAACAGAAACAACGAACATAAATAGCGGCTTCCTTTGAACTAATCGGGTTGGTTGGGTAAGCATGAATCGGGTCTGAGGGGTAGCAGTCAAATAAATTGTAAAGATGGACTTACTAATCAGATCAACAACTCATTTCAAATTGGGTCAAACTTGTCAACAACACAAAATCTCTTGGATGCCATTGCCAACCCCTTCCTTGGTGCTTCTTATCTTATTATGGTCATTATTTTATATATATATATATATATACATACATACATACATATATATGGGTGAAAAACAGAAAAAAGGAAAAAAAAAAAAAAAACTTCACCCAGGTCAAGTTAGAGGGAGTTTGTCTCCATGGGCATGCAGATTACAACATGTCCTCATATCATCAAAATCTTATCTCAACTATGTTAGGGTCAGCGACACGAATTCTATTTCCCCTTTCTGATTTATCTTAAATACAATATACACATGCTAGTTATAAAAAATGATAGTTAGTGCTTAAGATGTGAGAAGGAAGGAGTCCAATAGGTTAAAATGAGCTCTACAAATATATAGTGAGATTCTCCGCAAAACCCACTTTCCCATGTTTTCTTTCCTCCTTGCTGCCCACTTCATGATTTGGCAATCACCCTAATTTCACACTGTCCAGTTGAATTTTATCATAACACAAATTTTTATTTACAAGATGTATATAGCTATTAAATGATAGTCCCATGATGTTCATGCATCTTGATGGGCCCCAGTAGTAGTAGGGAATAATCTTTAATTAACTTGCCCACCTTTAATCAATCCCGTCCCTTTAAAACGCACCATAGCCCACACATGCGCACACACATTGATATACATTGATCATATTCAACATGGTAATGTTCAAGTAAGGTCCAACCAAATCTACAAGTAAAATCCACCGTATAAAGATTCAAATTGTTGGCAGGAAGTTATTTGCCTATGACAGGCCAAATGGACTGTTAGATTGAAGTAAAATATGATGATCGATCCTCTTGGTCTCGTAGGGTGCACCATGAGTCGGAAAACTAAAGCTCATCCAACAGAAGGCAATCTTCTAGCCACATGAAAGTATAGGACCATACAAAGACATGTTCCTCTGGCACTACTGGAAACCATAACCCTGCCCATTTCCCTGCTATCAGATTGAAATGTGGTAGGGACATGTGTTAGGCCTGTGCATGGAAAGATCATTAGAGTAACCAGAAAATTACAATTGACAAGGAAAAGCCCCAATGTTTGATCTCTATGACATCACTGATAGCTTTGCTTGGGATGATGGATGCTAAAATTACGCGTGTTGGTCTGCCTGCCATAGGAAGTTTGAAGACTATTTGTCAGCTCGGGCTGGTTTTCCAAATAATCCAAGAATCTTGATTTGTCGCTTTCTGCTCCCAAATATCAACAAAAAACTCTACCACTTCCTGCAAGCAAAAACTCTTTCTGAGTTAAGAGACCACTGCATTCCAGTGCCGACACCTGCAGCTACGGCCACGGGTATTAAGAAAACGTCTCACCGATAAGGGTATTGGCCGCGGGAATGGGTTGTTGCTCCCAGTCCCAAGTAAATTGTCATAAGTTGCGTTCCTGCTGCAGGCAGAACAATTTGGCCATGTACAGAGGCAAACTTTAAGAAAGTAATCACTGACAAAGACAATAGATTAAGAATGTTGGCTACAACAGGAAAAGATGACATGGAACAAACGCTTTATGGCTCAAGTATATTAAGAGCTCAACAATTTTATAGAAAAACAAACAGATGCACATTTACTCAATACTGCTAAACCATGTCAGCTAAACAAAACCCAAAAGGCAACAAAGATGCTTGAGAAAAACACTCTCACAAATATCAACAGATTTTTAAAAATATCATACAATTATCGTGACATTGACATGAGGCATTATTCTCCTGAAAATACCCATGCTATCAGAGAGCTTTCAATCATAAAAATATAAATGGCCTAGCATACAATGACGACATCTGACATTAGCATCAATCAACACAGATGAGACTAAGCTGAGTTTGTTCATAGGGTGTCACATTCTCAAGATAAAAAAATTACAAATGAAAAAAGAAAAAGAAAAAGAAAGTTCCTGATGCTAGTCAAACTCTAACAGAATTATTCAACAGATAGAGCAAAGGATGTCAAAATCTATCAAAGGTATCCATGACATTCACCAAAACAAACGCAACTGACACATGTTGGCAGTAATATTAACAGAGTAAATAGTTGAACATGGAGCATAACTCAGCTGAGTCAGTAAAAAAACTACAATCATGTGAGGTAATCATTGACACAGCCTCTTATAGGATATCAATAATTCAACTCTGAAGAATCTTTGTCCATAATACATAAGGAAATTTTGAAAAAGAGCCCATGGCACAGTGGAAGGTACTCACCATTGCAAACCTGAGGTTTGTGGGTTCAAGTCACCATGCCAAATAATTATAAATAAAAAAATGTCAGGAAGGTTTTTTAACACAATTCAACTGGGAAAGACTGGATTGAAATAAAGAACATCAGAATGCCATAACAAAATAATATTGAAATCTTTGTAAGCACAGCTTTTGATGCTAAAACAAGCAGAGAACTTTTTTTCCTCTCCTCCTCTTATTTATTTATTTATTTATGTATTTTTGAAAAACAAAAGAGAGATTCTTGTACTTAAAGTAAATGTACATCGTACATCATTGACTGCCGATGCCCTGATGGATCAGTGGCATTAACACCTTGGTTCCACACAAGTGCCCAAGGATTGATCTCTGGGCGTGTAGGTTCTTCACCGACTCACTAACCAGTTGTCCAAAGTCCAAACTACCCCAAAAAAAAAAAAAAATTGTACATCACTGTCTCAGATGAAATGTTGCCTATGAAACAGGGACAATCAGATCCCTCATCAGTCAATCCCCATTTAGGATGACAGATCCAATGTGAACTCAGCAGATATGAAAAGCTCATTACCTTAACCTGGTTTCTCGAAGTTTCTGCGACCGGTTCTCTGACTTTCTATTTTCAATCCACTGCTGCCTAGTTTGATTCCAGAGCAGAAAACCTAAAATCCAAGTATCTGACATAATCCCACAAGTGCACCAAGAGAATAAAGTAGCAAGACAGAAAATTAAAAAGCAGCATAAAAAAATTGCACTGACCATGATTCACAAAATTGGATGGATTGCTGGTACTGCTTCCTCCACTATGGGGGTCATATGTTTGGTTTGTTGTGCTATTCGATGAGATGCTCCTTTGTGCTTGAACTGCACTGCTGTCCATCTCATATGATGGATTGCTGGTACTGCTTCCTCCACTATGGGGGTCGTACGTTTGGTTTAATGAGCTACTCGACAAGATGCTCCTTTGTGCTTGAACTGCACTGTTGTCCATCTCATATGATGGATTGCTGGTACTCCTTCCTCCACTATGGGAGTCATATGTTTGGTTGGGTCTGCTATTCGACGAGATGCTCCTTTGTGATTGAACTGCACTATTGTCCATCTCAAATGTGACAATGCTCCAGAAATTGTAAGATAAACTAGGATTCTTTGCAGACCGGCCTTGAATTTTTGGACCCTTCGGGCTTCGACAGCTCATCCACAGAAATAATAGGAGTGGGCTTAGAACAGCATCCAAAAACAACCTCTGCTCTGTTGCAAATCAGGTTTGACCACAAAAATGTATAGTATCAGCTTCCCAACACCCAACAATAAAATTCATATCTGAGTTGATTGAAGACTAATATCTGCAGAGTGAGGGAAAAAAGGGGAAAAAGGGTGTTAATCATTAGTGAAACTGTACAAGAGTGTGGGAAAGGAAGCAATTCTCACACAGAGTAGTCAAAAATAAAAATAAAAAAAACTTTAAAAACTATCAAAACTGAAACTCGCTGCAGGCCATATAGCAATATCTATAAGTTTCTGAAGCATTAAACACTAAATCCAATCCTAGATTTCCATTCCAAAATAAATAAATCACATCAACAAATTATTTCTATATTCTTACCAAACTTGGAGTTCTAAAGATTAACCAAATAGAACAACAAAATCAAAATCCTAAAGAAGGAAAGTAGCCTTCTCCACAAGAGAGATTTACACAAATTTGTGTTTACTGCAAGCCTCTTTCCAGTTTGTTAGCAGTATGGGATGTGTGTGTGTGTGTGTGGGTGGGTGGGTGTTATTTGTCCCATGTGAACCCTATTCAACTCAAATTCATGGTATTCCCACAGAGCAACTTATTAGTCAAAGCATAGTAAAACTTCTACCATTATTTCTCATGCAAGCAACCATAATTCACCATATAATAGATGAGTTCTTATGCCACAAACTGAGAATCTAGTAGCCTGACAATCTCTTTCATCTATTCCGCAACTGTTTTTTTTGTTTAATCCTTGATTTGGCCTCTCCAATGAAAACTCCAATATCCCCAACTTTCAACATGCTCAACTAAATGTTTCTGAAACAAAGAATCCACAAGGGAGGAGGGGAAAAGGTTATTAACTGCAAATACATCTAGCATAGCTTAAAGGGATTTTTTAATATGTGTGGATAAGATCATCTTTTGAATGAGTGCTATAACACTTCTCTCTCACAATGACACCATCAAGGCCTTGTCCCAGCTATTTTGAAGTCAGCTACATGAATTCATTTTCTGCTTCTCGGAATTCATGTTTTGGATTGTGGCAAAAGTTTTATGCAGGCTGTCAACTTCTCTCTCATAATGACATCATCAAAACCTTGTCCCAACAATTTTGGGGTTAGCTACATGAATTCATTTTCTGCTTCTCGGAATTCATGTTTGCATTGTGGCAAAGTTTTATGCAGGCTGTCAACCTACCTAACACAAACCTCCTTTATCTGAGCTTGGGACTGATAGTAAAAAATGGTGAAGTTTCTATGATCTCTAGGGGAGTGAATAACTACAGCCCTAAACAAGGCTACAATGTGTGCATCAACGCCTAGAAACTTCCCTCTAAATGATCTGATCATTAATGGGTACAAAGGCACATCAACAATGCACTAAAACTTAAACACAATGAATCTGATAAATCACTGATCCATTCTTTCTAGTTGAATTCAACAATCTCATGTTTGACAATATGGAAGGAAACACGTGACATCCACATTCTCAAGCCCGTACAAGAGGCATTACCTTCCCTCTAATAGATTGAGGAACAAGCAGTACTCTCAATAGAAAAAGGAACAACGTAATAAATTTTAATATGAAAGTAAGCTTAAGAAGTTGGTGTATTCCTTTTGGAGACAAAAATTGATCAGTTGGGACTCCTTGGAGTCTTCCATTCCATGTGAAGTTGCTGTCAAGGTTCAATGCAGGCCCCATCATTTTACACGTCTACATCAGTACTTCATTAAAGGCCTTGTCTCTCCCTTCTCTTAGTTCCTTGAACTTGTGACCCTTCAATACATCATAAATAGACTGATTCTAGTATTTAGACTACGTCAGACCATCTCAAACGACATTCCTTGGCTTTTCTCCTCCGGCCGTTTGGAAATTCTAATTTAATTATTAAGAGCTAATTAGATTAAGGTCTAAAATAAAAGCTCTAACTTTTAAGTTCTAATTTAAAATTAAGAAGTTTGGTAAAATTATAAATAAAAAAATCTCTTATTTTATGAGATAACTGGGTCTGCCTTTAGGAATTGTGGTAATTAGGGCCCACCTTTTATAAATTACAATGTAGAACCACCCATTTGCGTCATTTTGAAAATTTTATGAGGTTATTCCATTCAAAACACTTACAAGTTTTGTGTTGTCAGGCCAACCCCCAGTCCATTTGAAAAGTACATAACTGATAACCCTTTGCATTAAATCTGTCAGGCCGCCCTTCAGACTTATCTACTTCCTACTCAATTTGACAAAATCATTAACCTTGGTTCTCAATCACAGAAGGAAATGCAATTATAGAACCAATAAGATTTAAGGCTTTAGAATCAAGGGGTTGCATTATCAGATTAGAGTCAACTTGGCCCACCCTCGATCCTAAATGCCCCCACGCATACAACTTACCCCTGTGGAGTTGAGCCAGCATGAATCGGGTCAGTCGGGATTGGGCTTGAGCACATCTCGTTAGCTAATGAAGTAGAGCTAACTTAACTTAAGACTTGCTTGAGCTTGAATTTGAGCTCAGCTTATATGAGCCCAAGCCAGGCTTGCTAATGTGTATGAAATGTGTGTGTGTGTGTGTGTGTGTGTGTGTGTGTGTGTGTGTGTGTAAGAGGAGAAAAGTTGTTCCTAAGCCCAGGTCCTTTTCTTGGTGGAAACAAAACTTGGCTCCTTTATAGTCTTGATCACAATGATAGGAGAATAAACCAAGCTCGATCTCAGCAAAGATCATCTCCACTCAACTCATTTACACCTCTGGTTACATTTTCATGAATAGCATCCAGACTAACATTCCTACAGACCTGATTACTGTATATTATTGACCTCCATCTGCTTTAGGTTGGTTTTTTTTTTTTTTTAGACGCAAAAGCTCTAATTTGCAAATAAGCTATAAAATTAGACAATACAATTAGAGGTTTACTAGACGCTCTAATGTGTAAATAAGCTCTAAATCACAAAATAAGAGCTTATTTTTAGAGTTACCTCTAAATCACAATTAGAGGTTTACCAGACACTCTAATGTGTAAATAAGCTCTAAATCACCTAAGTTTCTTCCTACGTGCTCATTCCTACTTCTATCCTCTCTCATAATTCTCCCTCATAATTCCACACTCAACTAGCAAGTAAAACATCGGCTGGAGATATCTGCACTTCTTCTCATTTCTTTATTGCCCAACATTCAGCTCCATAAAACGAAGTAGGTCAATCAACCATTTCATAATAATGGCCATTTAATTGCAACCAGGCGCTTGCCGATTGCATAATACTCCCATGGAAAAGAAGGAGATAAGCAGGTAGCATAACGAAAATATACAAAAACATACAAATTAATGTACAAAATCGATATCACCTTGAAGGAAGTACAAACAAAATGCATTTCTCTAAGGATCGATAAGTCCACAAAACAACCTGGAGTTTCCCTAATGATTCCCTAGCATTTACAAAATAACTTCCTCATCATTTTCTTGACATTACCATGCATTGAAGCCACACTTATCACTTCCATATAGAGTCAAATCATTAGCACCATCTTCTACTGTCCATGATTATAATTTCAAGCTCAAGTTTATATTTATATAGAGAGGAGGGACATTAACAACATCTCAAGAAAATTAACTGTTCATTTCAGCTGCGATTTTCAAACACGCAGAATAAAACAAACCAATTAGATAATCAAAGCATGTAATTTCATAAACTACTCATGCAACAACGAAGAATCTTAGCAGTTTCCACGGAATAGATACAAATTCGGTTTTTCTTTTCCACTTGCAGGTACAGCCAGTCTCATCAAAACCGTTTCTTGAATTTCTTCAACAATGCGCGTTTCATTGCATGGAAACAGAGCAATCCAACAAATAATCATCCAGCACAGACAAGTTTACAAAAAAAAAAAGAAAGATCAAAACAGAGGAACTCAAGTTTCCAAACAATCTTGCGTATGAAACAAGCTAATGAGATTAAGCATCTTCATCAATCAAATCGTACAGAAACCATCGAAATAAAAGATGATGAGATCGTAATCGATCACTTACGCCCCCCAAGCAGTTATAGATCTGTCGTTCAGGCATCTAATCCATAATGCGAGCTAGACAAAAGGGGAGGAAAAGAGCGATTTGAGGTTTTCTTTCTAGGGTTCTCTCTCTCAAAATCTCTCTGTGTGGGCCTGTGGGCCCACATTTTTAGGATGGACCCATCAAAGATGGGCCTTCATCCGTGGTGGGGCCCAGCAGATAGTACTCTGTTGTGCCCTCATCATGTGGCAGTGGCACAGACCAATTTCAGTCAATTAATCTAACCTTTATCAACGGTTAATTTGAATCTCTCAAAATGAACTCGAGTTGAGAAGCCCGTTGATTTTTCAAAGCTATTTAGTTTAAGGGTTATAATAATTTAGGTTAGATTGATATTTTCCCTAGTTCATTTCTTCTATTGTACTTATTTTTCATGCATCTCGCTGTTTCTTTGCTGGTTGTTATACATTTTTTTTTTGAAAAAAAATATGAAAATGAACTAATTTTCCTCGAAGGATTTCATTTTATGGGGGATAGAAATGCATCTCTCTCTCACACAAAATGGAGCGGAATCTATGAAATTTTTGCTTTGGTAGATTCACCATGGATGGATCATCCTCTATTTATTAATTGATCACACATTTTAGAGCAGTGATTTTTACGAAAAGCAAAATAGTCATATTTTTTGTTGGAAGTTGGAATCCATCTTACCATGAATTCCTAGAAATTGAATTCCATGCAAACAAAGAATTCCCTTTCGTTCCATTAAATTTCCCTTTGCATTGTGCCGAGAGAAGCCAAACTGAAGGTGGGAAACACATGGGCGCACTCGAGGGCAGGCATAGCTTATTTAATCACTCTTCTCCTTGTATTTGTCCTTCTTGGTATAAGCCTTTTTTTTCCAACCTATTGCTGTACGTTCTTTACAGTCAAATGAATTTACGGTTGCTGCTAGGAAGAAACAACTACACAGCAACCGTAACAATTACATGAATGTTACAAACGGATGAGTCTTCTCAACCAGCGCAGAACAAAATCTTATAATTACATAGCAAACACTTCAATAATATATAGCCGGACAGAAACTCCCAAAGCATCTTATATCTATTATACCCAAGTTCCAATAAGATCAACTAGAAAAAGTCCAAAATACCTTACTATTATAATTTGCAAGCATCATAAGATGCTAGAATACATGCATTGAAGAAAACACGTCCCACGTCATAGAAAATCAACTAAATAACATCATAAATTAGAAGAGTGAGCAAGAAAGTGCTGAAAAACATTGCACAATCTCAGAAGTAGACATCATAAGTGTTATGATTTAGGGCCTACGAGAAGAGATCAATCACGCACAAAAAAACAAGAGATTTACGTAATTCGGCTTTTGGCCTATGTCCACGGAGAAGACGGGAGAATCACTATATAATCAAAATAGGTTGTACATTCTAGAGACCTTTAATCTCTATTTATAATAACAGCCCCAAACCCTGTTATACCCAAAACCAACTTCTAATCACAGTAAACCTACTATAATAGACTTACTTTTAATCAGAGTACAACTTGGGCAATCCAGGGCCCGATTAACCAAAACTTACTAATTACTAGTGAGTCATACTAATTAACAATAATTAGCAAGCCAATGAGATTATCTGAGATTCAGCTTCAGCTATTTGTCCTGTTTAGGAAGGAGTGACGCTAGAACCACTCGCCAGCCACTGCTTGGTGCTGGCTCTTGTTTGGCATTGGCATCTATTGACCTGCAATTGACATAAATAAAAGTTAAAAAAATCTGATAGGCTAAGCCTGTGACAATCCATTACAGGAGGAAGTAGAGCAATGCAGCTGAAATCTTTCAAAACCATGCCACTTCAATCGTGTTTGTACCCCTTTTAAATGACTTTCAAATAATTTCTCATTCATTTAAACATAGATAAACAACAACCAGAAGCTCATTTAGACCAAAATCATTAAAGCCCTCTAAATTGTCACAAACACGCATTCATCATCTTAGGCATGCAATGCACTTAGAGTGGAGCTGAATGTTTGGAGGACAAAGCATAACAAAGGCATTCTACAAAAATGTGTATAAATCTGGAATAACCAAAGTCTAGAATTAGGAAAGAGTTCAAAGAAATATATATAAACAAGTTGCTTCACTAAGAAGGAAAAGGAAACAGATATGATAGGTCAAAAGTATCCCCAAGCCAAATAAATACGGGATCAGCTTTTAATGATGGTGTTGGTGATGATAACGGTTTGGAGTGTTGATTCAATAGGATTATGTGTAACCGCTAGTGTTCTACATCTACTGATAAAGAAATCCAAATTAAAAAGGGAAGGACATATTGAACCTGATTTAGTGCCGAAGCACATCCAGGATGCTCTTTTTGTGTGTGTGTGTGTGTGTGTGTGTGGTGTCGCAGGGGGTGAGGAGGAGTTGATGGTCTAAAGGACATATACCCTAGTATACAACGGCTCCCTCATCAGACAACTTCACCAATCCTGCACTGAAAATGGTGTAGTGGTCTCAAATCACCCTTAACAGACAACCTTTCAAGAGGGCCTTGGCAGGCTAACAAGACACACGGGCCACCGCCACAGCCCAACCGGGTTGGCCGGCCAGCACGCACCCATTCGCATTCATCTGTGGTCACCACCACCAATCCCCCTAACTAGGCAAACACCATAGGGAGATGGAAAAGGCCTTGTAAATTCCTTACTTCCAATGTGGGGGTTCGAATCTCATGGTTTAAAGCCACTAACCAACATGGGGAATATGATTCTTGAGAAAAGGCCTTCGTTTCCTAAGCTTAATGGTACCACTGGAGTCCCACTGTCACTGGCACCTCTTTCTGTGCTCGAGCCAATCCCACAATGTTTTGGCATATTAAGCTCAAGAACACATTTATTTGCCGATATGATAACCGGTCCATCTGGGTGATCCAACCTGTCGATCGAATGATTCCAATGAAGACTGTTCACGGTTGCTAGTTGCTAAAAAACATCATGACAAGACAATCATATCCCCGCGGTCCAGAACCTGAAAATACTTGGCTGTCAAAAGAAATATGTAAACATTGAATCAAGTAAAGGCCATATATTGGATGGTAAGAAATTATCATCTTCCAACTGGCCTATACTTGCTGCATGAAAAATCAAGAGTCTAAACAACCAACCATGAGTCCCAATTATAAAGATTGAAGAGACAAGAATACTATGGTACCTCATCTGGGTGCTTTAGATTTTAAAGTTGATGATCCCTTGATGGGAAAATGACTGATCTAAGGCTAGCTTATCAGCCAGTACTACAGTAAAAATTTTTTTTTGAGCTTCTTTCTTGAAGAGTCATTTGTCTTTACGAAAGGGATATTAATATGGGATTTACATTTCTAAAATTTACATATGTGAAACACAATACCATGTTCGTTTGTATGCAACATTTTCACACAAGTAAACATTGAATGGCTCAAATTATGTATGTAATATCTTCATATATCTCAAAACTCCATAAATGTCAAAGATATGAAATGGGTCAATAAAAATTTTGAAAGGCTCGGATAGAAATTCAGCCCAACAAGAGTCATAAAAAATAAAAGGCAGTGAGGGATGAGAGAGAGAGAGAGAGAGAGAGAGAGAGAGAGAGAGAGAGAGATGCACCTTAGAAAGTTAAAATAAGATGACTTTTCTTTAGTTATACATCAGAAGTTTCAATGTGACTCCAAATAGATGGGATGGGACAAGGTCTAGGATGATCATCATTTTATTTATTTATTTTGAATAGGCTAGGATAATAATCATGATGTGCGAGTTTCTTTTATGACGCGTATGTGCATTCCACCTTCCGCGGGAAGTAGAAAAGGAGTTTACACTCCGTACACATTATGCGTTCAGTGCAAAGAATTTCAATGCAGAAAACTTAGAAAATACGTGCTCCTTTTCCTTGTTAGAGAGGAACGCAGAGTCTGCTGCCAATGCCACCCCTCCTCCCCTCCTCCTATTTGGAAAATTGTTTTCATGGGGCAAAGAGTTTCAATGCAGAAGACTTAGAAAATACGTGCTCTTTTTTTTCTTTCGAATGATAGAGAGGACGTGGAGTCCGTCACAAGTGCCTCCCCTCCCCTCCCCTCCACTCCACCTCCTCCTCCTCCTCCTCCTCCTCCTCAGAAATCCGTTTCCATGGAAGAGGAAATGTGGTTTACCGCTTTCATGACAACAAACAAACCCTTAAGCCAAGGTCAAATCAGTTTGCCTAAGTTGCATGTCCCGATATATATGGTCTTTCAGGTCTAAACCGAATGCACATGTTGGGATGTACAATTCCGAATATATATTGTATGTTCGGAAGTACAGTACCAAACAGTCAGGATCTCTACTGCAATGAGACATTAAAATCAGCCCAAATGCGTGAAAAAAACATTATCATTGTTTGTAAAAGCTTACAATGAATACGAATCTATCCTCCATAATAAGTTTTCATGAAAAAAGAGTAATCTAAGGTGGATGAAATGGTAAAGAAGAAATGAGGAAGAAGAATGAAATGATAATGGTGAAGACAAACATTTACCTTTGGAAGATGAGATAGTGTGGATGACTGGAAAAACCGGAGAAATGCCGGAAAGACCAAGATGCCGGAGATGTGAAAGAGGTCCGGTTGTGATTTATGTGTGGGAAAAAGGGAAGAGAATGTGTGTGGGAAGAAAGAGGCAAATTGAAGGATGGGTAATTTGGGGATTTTTTGTGTGTATAAAGAAGTAATATAATTTTTAAATTATAGTGTGTGTAAAGAGAATTTGTGTGGGAAAAGGAAAATTGTGTGTGCCGGTAGAATCTCCCTTTGCAAAACCCGGTGCTCATGGCGGGCATAGATATACTATCTAGCCTCGTTTAATTTTATGTTGAGTTTGGATTAAGGGATAGAAAGCTCAAAGCCCAGCCCGAATATGGA
The DNA here is from genome assembly GCA_003546025.1 of Camphora micrantha. NCBI lineage: Eukaryota > Viridiplantae > Streptophyta > Magnoliopsida > Laurales > Lauraceae > Camphora > Camphora micrantha. The sequence goes on from QPKB01000004.1 coordinate 25,713,612, forward strand.
GTGCTTGCAATTTGGTGACAGTTTGTCCAAACAATTGACTAAAATGGCTAAAATGGCTGGCTTGGGCATGATATTTACAGCTCTTCTCAGGCCTGGGCCTTACATTTAACAGCCCTTCAGGCTTGGCAAGATACCGGGCTGTGTTTTTAAAGTTGCACCGGGCCTAGATATAACTCAGCCTGGACCTACCTGGGCCTTGAACACCCTTAGCTACTGCTCCTTTCCCCTGTCGTTTTCCTTGCAGGGAAGAACACCCGTCACCTTTGCCTTCCCTCTACTCTTGTCCTCTACAAAAAGATACACGCCTCTCCTCTTTTCTTTATCGTACTGTGTCTTAGTCGATCCAATCCCCCATGAACTTTGGTCGATCCAATTTAGCACCACCTGGATTCATTCCAGGATCAACTTTCTATTAAGGGATATAACATGGAGTAATGTTCTAACCAATAGAGAGAACCTTGGAGCAGAATGTGGTGAAAGCAGCGCCACTGTTTTTTTTTTTGTGGATAGGCAACGAAGAAAGTATATTAAGAAAGGAAAGAGAATTACAAAGAGGCCCGGCCAAAGGGCACTATGGTATAAAAGCATTATACCACAAAACAAGTTACACAGTGAAAGCTAAAAAGTTAGAAGACCTATCAACCCCTTGCTTACCTAAAGAGTCAGCAAAGACATTTGCTGTCCTCCCAACATGAATAAACTCATTTGAATTGAAGACAATAGAGTTCTAATCTCATTCAAATAGAACTGAAATTTGCAAAGAAACATAGCCAACGAAGACACCCAAGATATAGTATTAAGAGAATCACTTTCAACCACAAGTCTAGAACAAAAGGAGGTTAAAGTGAAAATCTGAATAGCTTCTAAAAAAGCAACAACATCAGCCTCATTAGACTCGCCACTTGAAACTATGAATGATATGACTTGCACTTTCTAGCTTCATGTAAAAATTCATATAACTGTTCCTGGCAATCAATAGTAGCATAAAATGAGCTAGTCAACTGTCACAAATCTCCAAAAAAAAAAAAAAAACCAACATTGATTTCACAACAGCTCCAGCATTTTCTGCAATTTTAACATATTGATGTGATTTATTCCAACCTACACTGCTATTATGCTATGGGGAAAAATAGAAAAAGGAATCAACAGACAAGTAATTACTCAGGCAGTGGAATTGACACTATGTGGTGAGGATCGGGGGCAGGTAGTCAGATTTGGTTCCAAGAATGCGAGCCTGTGTATCTGGGAAGAACTCTGTGCCTGGAAGCTCTGTGACATCTCCATCACTAGTGACTCCAACTGGGTAACTGAGCAGGTGGCCAGGTAAGTCGCGATCAAGGGTCTCACTCACGTAAAGGTCCCAGTACTTGTCAGCTATCTTGTTCACCTTCTGGATACACTCAATGCTCTTTGGCTGGAGGAAGGAATCATCAAGCATGCCAAGGTGCTCATACCACAATGCCATCCGGAAACCATGGACCTGTCCGCGGGCTGGCTGCCTGGTTGCCAGGTGATGTGGTTGGTATCCTCCCATGGCTATCTCTGAGTCCCTCGCACCGTCCATTGACCTTTGATTGATGTTTGCTGACCCAATGATAATGTATTCATCATCAACTGTAACAGTTGAAAGCAAGGGTGAAAATTCTCGTTTTATAGTAGCAATACTTCCATTCATTTGTAGCACTATCAGTTTTGGATCAATCACTTGACTGTCTTGAATCAACATAATCCAACAGGTAGTGAAGTTTCTAGTGGTGAACACCACCTTTTTTTATTTTATTTTATGTACAAGGAAGTCTTAAACAGTTATGCTAAAGATATTTGTCTAGAGACCTCCGATGTCACTAATTTGTGGTTCATATTTGAAATCTTGCCAGTAGCATTGGAAGTTGGAATTTGGAAGACCATTAACTCAACTCAAGTTTAGTCATGATCCAGTTATAAATTCCAAGGCCAGTTTAATAAAATCATTGCTTAAGTGATTTAACTCAGCTGGCAGTTCACCAAGTATATTTCATTATCATAGAATTTGGTTTAGAAATCAAAGAAGAAATGTTATCTCAATTCCAACTTCAAAACATCACCTAGAGTTCAAAACTGAATAGGGAAGAGTTCCTTACCAATCATCATCTTGGAATGAACGTAGATCATGAACCGCCTGGCCTGTTGAGCTCTTTGATAGTCTGTGTCTGGTTCTGGTTCCTCCTGAGGTGTGTACTCACCATCTCTCTTCATCTCTCTATTAGCAAGGCAAAAAAATGTAAGATATTCCTTGGGGTCTTCCTCCAGCCCCTTCGCCTTAAGAGCCTGAATGATGTCCTTATACATCATTTCCATAGTCCTCCTCTGCCAATCTAATATCGCCTGCACCGATGCAGATTCTGGCACCCCCTCTGGCCACATTGGGAGCACAACATAGACAGTAAACCTCTCTCCTGCTTCGATCTTACTGACAATTTTTAATGAAAGTTCCTTTGGTACAAGATGCAATGCACCAACTTCCTCAACCCTGATCATGTCATCTGGTTTCCACGCAAAACTGCTACCGAGGAAATACTGATTTTCAATGTAGATGAAGTCCTTTGCTCGGCGAATTGAATTTATATATGCATCTTGTATGCTCCGGTCAATGATGTTATCCTTCCCACTTACGAGTCCTGCTCTAGCCGCATCTTCAGGTGTGTCAGGAAACCCAAAAGCAGCTCCTCCATCAATCGATCTGAATAACTGGACATTCCATGTTTCTGTGTCTTCTGGGAATGTAACAGAAGAAGGAGGGATGATGACATCAGACATCTCTCTAAGCTGAATCAGGAGATCCTTTCCACCTTGCTTCCTCCACCTCTGTTCAAAATTGAACAAGACATCCCAGGCTATAGGTCCTTCTAGCCGGCAATGGATGTCATGCCAGGGCTCCCTTGGACCTCCTTTCGTGATCACTGCGCCAGGGAAGTTGGGCTGATGGAAATCAGCATGGTGAGCTGTGTCCAAGGTCCTAAACAGAGAGTGAAACTGTGTATCGTATCTCCCATCACAGAGATCAAGGCCACCAACAAAACTCACAATCCTCCTCTGCTGTGAACCTCCAGTAGGCATTTCACTGTCCACCACTACAATCTTCTGGTGGTGAGTGAACATTGTAGATATCTGCAAGTCTTGGACGATGCTCCCTCCATCATCAGGATTACGCGGGCAAAGAATACAATTCACGTCCGTGTCCTGGAAGTAATTTTCAGTTTCTTCATCATGGGTAGCCATCAACCCATCCCTCTTTAGTAAACCAACTGATGTTCTATCATCCCAAACAAGCATGAGAACTCTAACACCTTCGCTTGCCTTCCTCTTTAGGAGCTCACCAAGAGTTGTGCTTCCCCCTGGCTTTTGCCTCCTTGAGTCCCTTATCAATGAGACTTCAGTGTATACAGACCATCCAGTGATGTAAATCAAGTGTCTTGCATTGATGATCGCATCAAAGACATCCTCCCAGCATCTGTGTGGTTTGTAGTACTTCCCGCCAGCCAGTGGGATTTTTGGAATGAAGTTATTGGGTACGTGGGAGTCTTGGTAGAGTGACACTTTGCATCCCTGTCTCTGTGAGAAGAATGTGTATGGTATGCCTGGAAATTTTTTACTTTTTATTCCTCGTGCCCAGTTACGATCTCGTTTTACTTCAAAATATTGAAGCTTCACATGGATCTTAGCACTGCCTACTGGCTGGCGATCTTCATCACAAATGTCCACCCATCTATCCACTTCCTCACCACTTAGGAGTTCGTCAACAGGTACATGAGCTCTTCCAATCAATGTTGCTCCAATTGGATTGTCATCTTTAACAGTGAAGATAACATCAGCAGCCATGTGGGCACAGTATATGTGGAAAGACTCATACCAGCGGGGATTAACAGGTTCATTTTCAATTATTCGGGTCCGACCAACCCTAGCCTTTTCAAGATCAATGGTTGCATACACTTTAGTAGTTCCTCTGCCAATTCCAACAGTCTCCTCAATGTTTTCCACTAGCTGAAAATGTGATTAGCATGTGAGAAATGAAAATGAACATAAAAAAAAAAAAAATACAAAACAGAACAAAAAAGGGTGATTTTTTTTTTAAGCAGAACAATATTTGAATACAGCAATATTTTAAATTCTACAATGAAAAAGAGCAAATTATTGGGAAATTGAACACGTATTAGGCTCAAATATTAAATCTTTCAGCTCAGAGCCAAAAGCCTTTCCCTTCTAGTGTTCACATGTCACTGTTGAAATCAATTTCGTACTTACAGAATCAAGACTGTGACTAAAACAGAATCATAGAAACAACTAAAAGATACAACCAAGAAACCTATTGGCTACACAGACTTGAAAGGTTAAATGTCATTAAAAATAAGAAAACAGTGCTAAAGATGCTCAGAATAATAGATTCTGCGACTTTTCAACACTAACTGTAAATATGCTCTATATAATGTAACTAGTTTCAAGCAGATTCAAACAAATTTTTAAAGGATTCAATATGAGAAATTTTGAAGTACTCCAATATTAATGTGTATGTCAGTAAGAAAAAAAAATATAAATCAAGATACAATAATTTTTATCTTGAAGTTCGAAAAATAAAACAGTCATACACAACTATTCCAAATTATATGAAGAACCACAAGCCTTTTGTCAATCTTCAGAACTACTTTTTGTATGGAGATGGAATTTATGAAAGGGACAGCCATTATACAAACATACATACTGCATAACTACGTATATAGAAGAAAACAAGAGATTGGAAGAGAGAGAATACAAAAAAAAAAAAAAACAAAAATATTGGGAAAAGAGACCTAAATAATCAACATTGATATCTTGTCAATCGTAGAAAGAAAAGAGCTACTACATTTCTTGATTACATAATGCTTCAGGAACAAAGACTAAGTATACAAAAAGTCTTGGATAAGACAACATGAGGTTCATATTTCTGTTCTCCGACTTTCAGCAATCCAGTAGGAATACATAACTGCAATTCTTCATAAGCAAGCCTTTGAAACTAACATGCAGAAAAGGCATTTATAATGGAGGAAAAAGAAATGTAGCCGTTGCTATAAAGTTTGCAACTAAAAACTGCTTTTCTTGTATCTCCTACACATAATGCATAAAGAACCCAAGGAACAAGTATATTCCTATAATATTAGACAGGAACAAGACCTCTGAATTCATGTGAATTAGATCTGATGTTACCCAGAAAGATTTGAAGGAACCCTCAAAAGTCTAGCTGCAAGACTTGGTTAGAATAAAAACATCTCCCAAGTAGAGGCAGATATATTTTTCCCTCAAAAGTTGAAAGGATAAAGTCAACCAAGACACTTAACCAAACTGAAGAGTACCAACAGCCCCAGGCCTTGTCCAAAATTGAACCTGAGGTAAAAGGGCTTCTAACTTGTATCATAACAAATGAGGTTTGCCTGCACATTCAAACTTTACAGCTTCACATACTCACAAGAAAACAAGGGATATTAAAAAGAAAATGAGAAAAACAACTATCTTGGTGGACTTCTATGGTTTACAGGGTTTGCTACTATCTATATCTTTCGAAATCAACATAAGTAGGAAGGCTCTCAATACATCCAGAACTTTAAGTTTTTAAATTTCAACCATAAAGAAAGATAATCTTGGAAATTGAGAATACAGAGCACCTTAATTGATGCTAATCTCTTCAAAATGCCTTTCTCTTCAATTTCACTTGATCTTAGAAATTTGCATGAAAATCTTCAGACTATATTTAGCATACCATTTTGGAGTTTCAGTCTACGTGACTTTCTAGAACTTTTGCTAATTCTAGCAATAATAGAAAAAACTAGAAACCAGAAAAGAATATAGCCAAAATGTTATGCGCTTTGTGGAAGTTTCTACTCTACTCAAATGCACCAATTATGTAACTGGTGAACCATAGACTAAATAAATCAACATTGACAAAAAATAGCAGCAACAAAAACCGACATAAGAGAAAATGTCTGTAAGTTCTTCAGTGAGCCATTTCAAGTTGGTGTTTCTCGATGTTCAGAAAATATGACAAGCCGCAACATTGTCAGTTTCCAAGTGCAAGTCAGACCACTTATGTAACTGGTCAACCATAGACTAAGTAAATCAACATTGAAAAAAATAGCAGCAACAAAAATAGACGTTAGAGAAGATGTAAGTGAGCTCTTCACTGAGTCATTATATGTAGGTGGGGTTTTTTTTTTCCAGAAAATATGACAAGGTTTACATTGTAAATTTCCAAGTGCAAGTCAGTTGAACCACTAGAAAGTAGGTTGAATCTAACAATTTTAGAAAATAAACAATTAATATGTGCTGAAAATTATATCATACAAAAAGCCTGTTATTTTAAAAGTCGGCAAGTGATGGCAAGCCAGAGCACTCTTAACACATGGTAATTCCTAATTCTCGGGATTTCGGTCAACCTAAATAGCAAAATACAAAGAAAACCATGAAGGAAGATAGACAAAAGCACAAAATGTTATGCAAAACCCACCAACTATGAACTATACTACCACATGCAAGTAAATCAAAATTAATATAACACATGTACAGAAACAAGAATGCAGTCATTTTTAGAATGTTGGCAAATTCTTCATTAAAAAATTCTCAATTTTGACAAGAGCTTGTATCACAGGTGCTCACTATTGCAACCTTGAGGTTGTGGGTTCAAGTCATATTACCTATCAAAGAAAAGAAATTCCCTTTTCAAGTTTACAGTGCATAATATTCAAGGAGTTAGACTTAACTCATAAATTTGTTTTAAAGTACAGCATAGTTAAGTCAATTGATAACCATACTATAATTGTTCAATTTAATTTAGAAACGAAACAAATAATAAGAACTGAAAGCCCATGTTGGTAACATTTTTTCTTCTTTAGCATGTGATAGGAGACCAACCAAAGCAAGTTGACTCAAAGTCTCGGATCAATATAGCAATTCAAATTAAGTTGTTTCATTACAATTTACAGACGAACATTACATATATCAGTCAAGATATTAGCATTATTCATAAACAATGATATTTATGGCAATGTATACATAAACAAAAAGGACTTTATACATATAATTGAACTGCCAAAAACCCATGCCAGTCTCATGTTGGTTATGCATTCCTGGAGTAAAGGTAGATTAGTGGCCCATGCCAGTGTCATTTTGGTCCGGCATTGCCAAGTAAATATTGATGCACTTTTAATCCTAGGCATTAATTACATCAACCAGAACCCAAAATCATGCCAAGTATATATAGAAGTACGTATGATCATATGCATTTTGTTTTTCTCTAACCATATAACCATAGGCTCCTCTAACCACAATTGTCCGAACATTGGCTAGTATGTATTAGAAGGGGCCACCTCTCCTAAGCTCAAGCTTAGAATAAGGTAAGCTCAAGTGTGTAGTGGGGCCCACCTGGGGACCCACATGGGGATGGGGTTGGGGGGGATTTCAAATACCTCCTGAGATCTTCATCTCTGCAAAAAATCAGCCACAATCGTAATTTATATCATCTCCATATGGGCCCAAAAGTTTAATGGTCAATAGTCTACTCGGATCGATAAATAGTTGATCCAACGGCCAAGTAAATTCAGATATGACCGAAAGTTGGTGGACATGTACAATTTAGAGAAGTCATATATTTGATTCATTTGAATGGACCAAAGGTGGGCTCCACAACCATGAGCTTACGAAAGCCTTGCTCGTATTAAAATTATGACAAAAACTGCAAATTTATTTCAAAATCCCAGTCCTATCTCACAAATGAAAGAAAAAGAAAACAACTTGTAAAAAGAAATACCTTGCGGAGAAATTTGGGTGCACCTGCGGAAGCTCTCTCTGGATTGGACAGCCCATCTGCCTCAAGAATCGTCGCATGAAGCGTACCATGCAGAAGAATCTCCGCCATCAGTACCACCTGCAAAACAGGAATTCAATGGAATAAGGAACAAAATCAAATCAAGATGATGATCTTTACTTTACCTTAGCAAACCAAAGCACGAATTCTAAGAGAACTGAGAGCTCAAATTTACTTATTAGATGAAGAAGGCCTACTGCGATGATGAAATTACAGAGGTTCCTACAGAATCGATTCTAGTTCTAGCAGTGAAGAAGAGAGAAGACAATCTCTCTCGAATCGAATCGATGATTACTGTAGCGGAAACGGTTTTGGAGATCCGAAGGTTTGCATTGAAATAGACAAAGCTCATTCCACGTTCGGAGGCAACGAAATGGTCAGCAACTGTTTTGCATGTTTATGGGCCAGGCCGGGCTTGGATATCTAATTTGGGTTCATTTAATAATTGGGTCGGGCTTATATATAATATTAAAAAAGTATTTTATTTCAGCCTGGCTCGACACTAACCTGCCCTGGCCACTAAGGCAGGGATTAGTTGTTATAGTTAGCCCCACCAAGGGCTACGAAGGCTTTGGCTCAACCTAGGCCTGGCCTGAACTCCATATGTGAAGGTGGGGTAAGGGCTTACTCTCGCCTAGCCCCGGGTCCGGCCCTCTGACAGCCCTACTATCTGCATAAAAAAGTCATAAATAACATTTGAAGTTCTCCTCCTTTAAAAAAAAAAAAAAAAATAGAAATAAATAAAGAAATCGGAGTTCTCATAATTCCAATCTCCTCTCACGTTTCGTGTGCGTCTACGCGTGTCTGCTACAGTGGACGACCAAGGAATTCCGATAACTGATGTATGAACTGATCACATGATTTTGACCTGTGTAATTAGATCGTCTATTCTCAGCCTTGATTGTACAATTAATGCATTTAATTTGTGCGCTACTATACAACTGCACAAGTTTTTATGGTCGTAACTTGATTTTGAACACCGGCATTTATACCCTCTTCACATGCAACAGGAGACCACATTTAGAGAGACTGTAGTCCACAATTTATTTATGATCTTGTAATTCTTGAATATGATATTCCTAATAATTTTTAATACAATATGATATTCTTTCTAAAAAAATTAAAATTTAGTCACTTTCAAGAATACTTTTAAACTAGTAAACTGTAATTATCTTTTAATTTTCAAGACAATGCTTTCTGAGAATAATATTTTTCTTAACATTTCATGCTTACCCGATCAGCCCGACCCCAATCGAAGCCTGTTGTTTAATGCATATGCATGTATAAAACCTGTTGCATCAGGCACTATTGTTTCAGTTGGATGTCCATGTCAATCTATCAAGACTCGGCGACCATGAGTAAGTAGTTCTTTATACTTCACATGGGGCTTTGGCAACTGAAATTGATGAGATGTATGATCCTTGTCGTTGGATCATATCTCATCATACAAATATTTTTAATATTTGCTAAAACTATGCAGGAGTCCATAGGAATATGAAAGTGACGGGTGAAGGCCAGGAGGAGAGGGGTAGCAGTCAAATAGTTGGGCCAGGCCCAACCATACCTTGCCCTCGATATATTTTGGGATACGTCCAAAGCCCTCGAAGGGCTTGCACTACCCAGCCCTTACCCTACCATCATGAGCTACCATGGATAGATAATTACTTAAGTATCAAGCAAAGTTAATATTCAATATAAAAAACCAAGCAAGTAGAAGAGATGTAACAGTACGTAGAAAGCATTTTAAGGAATCCAAGCCATCTATTGAGAATCCAATGTCAAAATAAACGGTTCTTAGGTTTTATTTTAATAGAAGTTGGTCTTGTAATTTTGACATCTTGATAAAAGAATCAAGACAATGAATAATACAAAAATTGTATTAATAATCTATTGGGATAAAATCTGGTCCACACCTCTTGTTTCTCACCTTCAATCTGGTTTTGAACTCTCAAGGGTTCTGATTTCTCACATAAGAACAGACTTTTTTTTTTATTTTAGAAACGGCGTCTTACCTCCTTGATGGTAACTGGCGGTAGTTCGCCACTTTTTTCCACTTGCACAGGCCTTCTTTTTGTATGTGCGAGCTGTTTTTCTCTATATATGCGGGTTCTCTCTTGGATTCCGATCCTTTAGTCGGATTAAAAAATAATATATATATATATATATAAAAGGAGAATATTCATATGCATCCATCCCTCACCATAGGGTGAATGACACTTTCATAAATGAGAATTTTCAAGTACAAAAGTGAATTTTCAAGTACATAGGGTGAGGTACACTTCCTTGTCTTCATATGTAAAAAGGAAAAATACCCCCACCCTATGGTAAATGATAGATGCACGTGAATGTTCCCCATATGTAAAAGAATGGATTCGGTGAATTCTTTGTTGAGCCCACAACACCTGTTCCATAGTTTCCCATTCTGTACACGAGCTCTTTCCTCATCCACGTACACTCCCATCCAACTTTTTTCTCTCTAGGTGGTACACACTCTATCTCATCAGTCATTGGGACCACAGATGAGGAGAAGAAAGGAGGGAAAATATACGGGTCAATTCTCCACAAAATAATGGAAGAAAAATCACGTGGGGGTGCCCACCATATATATTAGTGGTCCTGTTAGTACTGCATTAATGATGTGTCGAGAGAGTGTGTTTTCTCGGCAAAGTCCAAGACTTGTATCTGAATCTGCACTCAGGTACAAAACTTCAATATTTGGCCCACCTTTACCTAACACTCAGGACAAGAGAATTGAAATCTATCCTGAATTTCAGGTTGGGGTGGTGGGGGGTGGGTTTTGCACATTTGGAGGACGGTCGGAGGTAACATGATTGAACGCTGATATACACATGTGGGGGAACGCTGGTATCCACAATTGCGAGTGCACGGTTGGAGGTAACATGATTGAACGCTGGTATCCACAGATGCGAGTGAACTTAATAAATTGAAAAGATATATTCACTTGCACACGAAACGTATAGGATCTACGACTGCATCTGCTACTCAATGCATGAAATTAAGAGGTAGCTCCACAACTTTGATGTTACAGTGAATGGTTATTCACTTCGCCTGTGCTCATGTGTCATGGGTGAACGTTGAGATAGTGCCAATTCACAATGGTGTTAGATCCAAGTGAGGGCCTGGGTTGCAATTGACGGGCCGGCGAATAGAAATGGGATTATCTACCATATAATCTTCGACTAAAATGCAGTGAGACTGAATTTCTACAAATTCTAAAAAATGTATTGGTAAATGTAGCTAAACTAGAAATAGAATTCTAAATGGCTATCAAATAATCTCTTTTGTAATAAAAAGTCGGTTATGGGCAGATTGAAACACATACTCTACAATGATGCTAGTAAATAATTGAAGTCCTATGTAAGGGCCTATTCCTTTAGTAGTATTCCTAATGAGAATTCTCACACATATTAATTTCCGACTAAAAGGTGATGGCTGTCCCCTTGGCATTTCATGATGCCACATCACTTTATTAGAATTTTAAATTCTAACCACCTAAAAGGTTATTATATCCTTTGGAATTCTCACAATCTCAATCTCTCTAGCATTCCTGAATTATCCAGTGGAAAGGAGGATTTGAAAATTCCATGCAGGGGACAATGTTTGGAGAATTCTTGAATTCTACATATATGAATTCTATGGATTCTACAAAAGAAAGAGCCCTTAGGGCCCATATATATCTCCATTGCACATCTTTTCCATTTATCTGTTAAAATGATCTTTTGTTTGAACCCAATGTCTCGGAAATCCTTATGATTTCAATTTTATGCAAACAAACAAGCCCTAAACTAATATAGTTCACCTTGGGGATAGTTTGAAAAGCAAATGAATCTCTTCGATCCACTGAATGTGCAAAGTTGCCATGGTCACCTTTTGGTCGTTGGGTAGAAATGAGTTTCAAGCAACGACAGTCCATCCATCATCTCCTTCCTAAGATCAACTCCCTTGACCATTCTTGACTCTTGATCACCAAGCTCAACAGCTCAGGATACACACACAAAAGCACCAGATCACAAAGCCACTCCTGTAACCCATCAATGTTGGGCCGCATCACATTGATGGTTCAATCTCACTAAACAACTAACCCAAAATTAAAATCAGGTAAGCCAATGACGGCCTTGTCTTCCAAGCAGGGATGCAAACGAGTATCCGATTATCTGGAAGTTCTGACCTGTAAAAAATCAGTTTTGGAACTTGTTTTAGTAAACGTGTACAGGTCCGAAACACAATTTAAGTTCCGATAGATAAAAGGGTCCCATCTTGGCTCTGTACAAGTTCTGCTCAGTGGACATGGGACCCAACACATGGCTATTTAATGTTGCAAATTGTAGCTCAAAATCAATTTTTGTTGGAAATCTTTATTTTTAATCTTAGAAGTAGTAAGTAGACTTGATGCATTGTTAAAAGTTAAATGATAGCTTTCTTTTAAGAAAGAATAAAAAAGAAGTTCAAACCGATTTTTAAACATAGATTACGATCCTCTAGTTGGACCCAGTTTCGGGTCCTCTTATCAAAATCAGCTCTAGAACCAACAAAATAAACTCCGAGTTAAATTAGGCCCGAAACAAGAACCATTATTTAGAAACAGGCCTGGGTCTCGGTCAAATATGATTCCGACATGAATATGTTACGTTTGCAATCCTTGTTTCAAGTTTTTATGACTTATGCTTGTGTGAAAGTGGGTTTTAGATTACCCTCGGCTGAAAGTGATACGCAGCGCTCAATTAATCATTGCTGAATATTAGCGGCAATAATGTGAGTCAAATCGAATGGTGGGCCCCAATAAATATACATCGTTTCTCCTTTCAATACTGGTTGCAAAAGGCTACCATACTATACTTTGAACATTTGAGTTTGGGAATTTTTCCGTATGGTCACCTAAACTCATCGATAAATCTCCTTTGTTATCAAACTGGATAATTTTACCTTCACATTCTCTAGACCGTCCATACCCCTATGCAAGCCAAAAGTCGCCTTTTCCTTTGTGATATCATAACAAATTTTGCGATATCGCAATTTATATTGTGATATTGCATAAAGTGTAATGTTAAAAATCAACGAATGTATCTTTGTTTATAATTTCATTCCGTTGTGTAGCATTCGTCTTTTACTTGGGTTTTCCAGTTTCCTTTCTCTACAAGCGAATCATGTAAGTGAATCAATTCTTTTTCCATATATAACATTGAGTCTCCTACCATATCTTTCTCTGCTACCATTGTCCAATCCATTAGCAGTATTCATTCCTTGTTTCCCACCCTGTATGTATCTCTCTCTTATTTATTGTATTATTTTTTTCTTCTTTTGTGTCTTTTGAAGGTAATTAGGGTACAAGGAATCTCCACATGTAGAAACATTTGAAACATTGTGTATAAATATTAGTAGTGACCTTCTGGGGGATTTGTAGAGGCTCACTTTTCGATGAACGGATACGTTGAAAATGTGGGCTTTCAACCTAACGTCTACTAACAGTCTACCAAATTCCAATTACGTTTGAACATCCAGTTGTTGATATATTAAAAAAAACCATGTTGCTCTCATATCATGAATTACCACTTCAGGTTTCAGATTGGACATCCAGTTGCATAAAATAATGTGGGATGTTTTGTTGATCCCATCATGTGGTGGGTCCCAGCATAAACTTGGAATGTCCATAAATTTTTTTTTTAACCTTTTCCTGTTATTGTAACATTACAGACCTCATTTTCGATCATTATCTTAATATGCTAATGATATTTTTTTAAAGTTATATATAAGTAAGCAAATGATTAAATGACTTAAATTCTTTAAGAGTTATCCATCGGACCATAATTTTCATTAGATGAATGGTTAAGTTCTTACAACTGTACCATATTATTACACAAACTCGAAATGTTATTTTTTTGGGTGGTTGGTTTTTTTTTTTTTTTTGGGTGAGGGGGTAGGGTGGGAGGCTGTTAGAATGATTTCACAATTGAGGCATAGCTTTGCAGCCATACTGGACAATAGTTAAAGACATTTGTGACCATCTAATATATATAAAAAAAACCCAAGGATACGACACCAATGGACCAACCCCCGTGTTCTTTGTGGGGTGTTTGATTGATTTCACAGTTGGGGGCCTTGCGTATTTGCAAATAGGTTGGCAAGGGACGAGGAGGGTGAGATCGGTTGGGGGAAAGAGTTACAGCGGGCAAAAATAAGGAAAAGTCAAAGCAGAGAGGGATAAAAGGATGAAAATGATTTTTTGAGTTGCGATATCACAATATAAATTTCGATATCGCAAGTGAATAATTTGCGATATCGCAAAGGAAAAATCGACTTTTGGCCTGCGCAGGGGTACGAACGGTATGAAAAACGTGTAGGTAAAATTACCCAGTTTAGTAACAAGCGAGAGTTATCGATGAATTTAGGTGACCGTACGGACAAAAATCCTTTTAAGTTCTGATACCGTACCTAACCTGGTTAGGAGTGTTGGATTCTCGTACAACTCGGCAGCATGGAGTTATTAGTGCCCTTTTCTTCCTCCAATCATAAATTACAAAGATGGCACAGTGTCCCACAATCGTCCTTTCCTCTACGATGGTCACATCAAAGTTGTCTGATCTGTGAACAAATGTGTAAACTCATCAGTAATCTACAGCCTCTGAAATCCCACCCAATCAACATTGTCTTCACTCCAATTAAAATTACCCGTAACTGAAAAGATATTGTCCGGACAACGGTATTTATACCTTATATCCTCCCACGAATACTTGAGATTCACGTATTTCCTACAAAACTATTCATGTGATATTTTAAGGGTCATGTAATATTGCGCACATCAGACTGTGCGATATCCTAGAGCCATATAATATTGCACCATTATTATACGAACAACTCTATAGAAAAAATATTTAAACTTCACTCGTTCTAAGAAAAATGTTAGGTTTAAAGACAGTTGTATATGCAATATTCCTAATTAAAATATCAATAGAAAAGATCAACTTTCTTTTTCTAAACATAATTAATTAGAAGGTGAGCACAACTTTGATGAAGAACTTATGTTTGATCTATGATCAAATGTTACACTAATTATCAACTTACCTAACGCACTCCTCATTTATATGGGCTAGGGACCAATAGTAAAAACTAGCGAAGCTGGATGATGATGAAGAAGAAAAAGAATAATATCATTTCAATTGCAAATTTTCCTTACGAATAAAAGGAGGTGGTTCCACCATTTTGGGAAGTTTAGATCCAAACAAGGGCTGCAATAATGTTTTCATAGGGATGATCTCATATGATTTTAAAGGGTCTAAGATGAGTTGATATGATTATCTTTGTCATTTGTGTTGTTATTATTTATTTATGGGACTTTTTCTTTGGGACCAAAAACACTCCCATAGCGATAGTCCTATTGTTCTTATATTTTATTTCTAGCCTTGTAACTTTCTTTCTTCCCATGCTTTAAAACATATTTCTTTGAGCATCAAACTATCTTCAAAGAAGCTACAAACTTGGGAAAAAAAGAAACTTATATTCATCATTAGGGGTGTAACGATTCAGTTAACCATGTGTTTTGGAAAAACTCTTAACCGAACCGTAACCGTACCCTAAAAAACCGTTAAAACATCAAACCGCGGTTAACTGTATTAGACAATTTGATTACAATTAATTGTCACTTAAAATACATATATTTTTCTTGTTAGAATGCAAAATTCACGTTCGAAAGTCAAAATCAAATATCCTAGATAATAAATTACATAATTCCAAAATACTAAAGTAGCATTAAAATGTTCACATAGACAAATGAAATAATAAACTGTATTTTTCCAGCAAACACACATCCTTGATCCTTCACGTTGTCCCAGCAACAAAAGTCCCAGTAAGGTAGCAACACCTTTAGAGTCTCCTTCATTTTGTCCCAGCAAGGCAACAACACCTTCACAGCTTCACCACTGCAGTCAACATTCCCAACATAGCCTCAATTCACACCTCATCGAAATCAAATTCTAACAAATAAGAAAATATTATTAATCATTTAATCTAATTTTAATTCACAACAAATTCAATAACATGAAATCTCAAGAGAATTAAGGAATGTTTTACCTAGCTCCTCGAAGGCCTAAAATTCTTCCATGGCATCTTCCAAATCAACTACTATATTTGAACCTCGAAACCAATCTTGTGGACAAATCAGGCATTCTATCATTTTGGGAGATAGAGAACTACGATATGGATCCAACACAGGTCCTTTCGTACTAAAGACAGATTCTGAAGCAACAACAGAGATAGGAATGGCTAGAATATCTCGTGCAATTAACTTGAGAAAGAATTGGATATCGTGAAGAATTTACTTTCCACCAAGCCAAAACCTCAAAACTAGAATTTCTTCAAACCTTTTCACGAGGTTCATCCAAGTATTGTTTAACTTCATTTTTGTCCACATCATTTTCTACTTCTAGCAGATGCATTTTATAGACTAACGAAGGGTCATTTGCATTACAAATGGGCTGGTCAACCTCTATTTCACAAGTTCGACTTGAAGAGGAAGCATTAGAGGACTCAAGTTGTCGGTACTCCACATGAATATTATTAAATGTATCTCTTATTTTTTCAGTAAGCTCAACCACCTTGGAATCATTAAGTTTGAAAGAATATCTATAACACCATGTCACATGTCTCAACTTGAAACGTGTATCCAACACAACAGCAATCAATAACATCATATTCATTTTCTCAATTGGTTGTCAATACTTCTAGATTTCAATTCCATTTTGACGGTCAAAACTTTTAAACAAGGATCAACACTAGACATTAAGGCATTCAAACATAACTCAATAGAATCAACTTCATTAAAATACAAATGAATAGTCGCACATGAACTCACATAGAATTTCTGCAAAAAAGAGGTCAAGAGCTTACAATCCTCCCAATTCTCGAAGGAAGGAGGTTAATTCCCATCCTCAAGTCCTTCCTAAATTTATCATCATCATCAATCAGTCTCTCAAATGCCGTTTCAAATTTAGTTGTAATTTCTAATATCAGAAATGTGGAATTTCACTTAGTTGTAATATCCAAACACAACATCCTATTACAATCTATTCCCTCCTTTTCTACACAAGTCTTAAATATCCGTGCCCTTTGTGGAGAGTTCCTAGCATATTTTCACAGCAACCCTGATTCGATTTATGGCACCATCCAACTGATCCAAGACATCTTTCACAATCAAACTCAACACATGTGCACAACATCTCATTTGAAAATATCGACCACCTAAAATAAAACTGTCATTTCTCTAAAAGAATTTTCTCTTTAAATATGTAATGGCAGTGTCATTTGATGTAGCTTTCTGAATTCCCTAATCAACCAAACATTCCTCAATCCTTCGACCTATGGCCTCACCTTTGTGACTAGAAATCACACAAAAATTTAAATTTTTTGGGTGCAATTTCCAATATTTATCTATGAAATGAGAAGTAAGGCACATATAAGAAAGGCTCTGATTTGATGTCCACGCATCAATACTAAGACATATCTTGGGTACTACTCAATTTTTTACTCACTACCACATATAAAGCCATACAATCTTTAGCAATTGTAACACGTGAAACATGTTTGAATAGGGGCTGCATCATGCTACAAAAGTACCTAAACCCCTTTTTCTCTCCAAATTTGAAAGGCAATTCATCTAAGATGATCATTTTTACAAGTGCCTCTGTACAAACATCCTGACTAAATTTTCAAAGTACAACAGGATTCACATTTTTACCTCCAGTACTATATTTCATTACTGATGTAATTTTCCTTCGTCTCTTACTATTTGAATTTATATTTTCTGGAAACTTAGGATAAATTTTCAGATGATTCCTCATTGCACTAGTTCGGTTCAGTTAACCCAATCGTATTTTACGACTCGGTTCAGTTAATAACAGTGAGTCAAGAATAAAAACAGAAACTGATCCGTGAAGCATGATTCTCATATTTTAATAACCGTAACCGTATTTGAAACTGTGAAACACGATTGTGAACCGTCGGTTCGGTTGGTTAGACGGTTTTTCGGATTTCTTTTACTCCCCTATTCATTGTCCCTTGAACTAAGTAGGTACCTTACCATTGAGCTATTAGTTGTTTGGCAATTTCTAAGACAGACCAAATGCTCGGAGCCTATTTCTTTACAAGAGCTCAAAGAACTCATGTATGGATAATTTGGAGATTCTCTAAATGATGTTCCTCACATCTAAGATTGTCTTGACCGAAGAAGCATTTTGAGATGCTAAGCTAAGAAGGTTCAAAATTCCAAAGAATAGTTGTGACTTTTCAGGTGGCTGGAACTTGAAATCTAGTAAAGAAACAAGTATTTTGAAATGCCAATGGGACAAATATCATATCAATATTAGAAATTTCCAACACAACAAACTCTCAACAGGAACTCTGTTAAAGAAACACGCCCTATTTAATTGCACAAGAATATAGCGATTTGGATTAAAAAAATAGGTCATTGTTATGATCCACATAATATTATGCGTGGATTAAAAAACATATAGATTTGTGAGTTTACATTTTTATATCATAATACCTTTTAAGAGGATGCATCCCTTCGTTTTCTATCTAATAAAACTTAGTTTATTGTTAGCAAGATATCATCACTGTCATCAAAGCCTTTTTCGAAATATGTTTAGGTCAGCTATATATTTAAATCTTGTTTCATCAATCTAGTTCATCTTGAGCGAGATCCTTAGATAGGTTGTAATTTTTTAGATTTATCTTTGATACCTCCATCCATGCCACTTTGACATGCCTCTTTCCTCGAGGGGCCTTCAAATGCCTAGAGAAGTTTTTTCTTATAACCAACGCCATTGTTGGCTTGTGTTGGATTGTGTTGGATATATACTATTGTAATTAGCAAATGTGTTGCATATCATTCTTTGGGCATAAAGTGTAAGATCTTATATGGTTTGCAATACAAATCAAACCTATGGATCTAGATTTATGTATTAAACAATATATGATCTCAAATAATATAAAAGCGTATCTTGCGCCATGATCTTGATGATGAGCAGATCTCTTCTCTCAAATAGGGTTTTCTCCTATCTCCCTTGTCACCTACTCCAATATGCGTGAAGTTAATGGTTACTTTTCAGATCTTATGGGTTAAGAGAGAGGATCGGAAAAACATATATATAGAGAAGCCCTAGAGAGATTTCTTACCATCAAAGAAATCTAATAAAAGTAAGTTTTCTTAATTCCCTCAAATTAGCTAACAAGAGTCCTATTTGATTTGAGCTTACTAAAATTGAATCCAAGATAAACTTAGTAAAACCAAAGACCAAAAGGGAAAAGTAACTTAAATTAGTGGGATCAACAACAGTGTTGCACATGTGGTCATGAGGACCACTCATGTCTAACAGTCTCCCACTTGGTCTGAATGACCACACATATGAGATCTCTCGGCCACTTGGTCATGATAACCACCAATATTCAATCCACCTTCTATTTTTATTTTTATTTTGAAAACTATGTTTTTTAAAATGACTCAACTTGGATTAAACAGATTTAAAAAAAAAAAAATCCCGACGAGTGGCCACTCATTTGTAAAAACAACCCAATCATTCTTGTTTATGCTAATTCTTATATACTATAACTAAATGAAACCAATAATGCGAGTCATAGCGGTGAAACATCAATTTTGTGACATAATTCCTTCCCTGTACCACAACATTAGTGATTCCATTTTGTCAAGTCATAAATCCAAGAAAATAATAGGAGTGGACTAAAATTCCTATTTATTGGTCCAATTGAAATTTATCTTGCTTTTCAATAATGAATTAATTGTGCACACAAAAATTAAGCAAGAGAACATAATAATTATTAATGAAAATTGATAGACAAAAAACGTCTAAGTAAATAACATAAATCCTTTCAACCACATACATTAAGGTAATGCAATGAGACCCATTGCTTTAACATGATCATTATAGGCCTCTGTCGGTAATACTTTGGTCATAGAATTTGCAATCATGAGCTTTGTGCTGATTTGCTCTATAGACACTAAACCATCTCGAACCTTCTCTTTAATGGCAAGATATTTTATCTGAAAGTGTTTTGCAGTGCTAAAACTCTTGTCGTTGTTAGAGAAGCGAACAGATGAGGTGTTATCACAATAAATTTTCAGCGGCTTAGAAATGAAATCCATGATCTGAAGCCCTGAAATAAAATTTCGCAGCCATATAGCTTGATTAGTGGCCTCAAAGCATGCCACAAATTCTGCTTGAAATGTGGAAGAAGCAGTTGTAGTCTGTTTAATACTTTTCCACGAAACAGCCTCACCAACAAGGAGAAAAATGTATCCTGATGTAGATCTCCTTGTGTCGAGACACCCAGAAAAATCTGAGTCTGAATATCCAATCACTTTTAAGTGATCAGATTTTCTGTAAGTGAGCATATCTTCTTTAGTCTCTTGTAAATATTGCATGACCTTCTTTGCTGCTTTCTAATGTACCATGCCAGGGTTAGACTGATACCTTCCTAACATGCTAACTGCAAAACTAATGTCTGTACGGGTACAAGTCTGAGCATATAAAAGACTTCCTACAACAGAAGCATATGGAATATCTTGCATCTGTTTTCTCTCGATTTCATTTCTTGGACATTGATCTTTGGAGAATATATCACCTCTTGATATAGTTGCTTTTCCTCCAGAACAATTTTGCATATTGAATCTTTTAAGAACTCGATTGATATAGGATTTCTGTGAAAGTCCTAGTAGTCTTCGAGATCAGTTTCTAATAATCTCGATTCCAAGCCCAAAGGATGCTTTACCCATATCTTTCATTTCAAAATTCTCTATGATGCATTTTTTTGTTGCATACAGTAGGCCAAGATCACTACTAGCAAGTAGAATGTCATCTATATATAAGACTAAAATAATAAACTTGCTCCCACTGATCTTCAGGTATATACATTGATCAATAATGTTTTCCTTAAACCCGAAAGAGGTAATGGTATCATGGAACTTAATATAACATTGCCTTGAAGCTTGTTTAAGTCCATATATAGATTTCTTTAATCTACAAACTAGTTTTTTTTTTGCCTTTTTCCTCAAATCCTTCTAGTTGTTTCATATATACCTTTTCAGATAAATTCCCATTTAAGAACCTTTTTTTCACATCCATTTGATGTAACTCTAAATTAAAATGAGCTACTAATGTCATTATGATTCGAAAAGAGTACTTCGAAGAAACTGGTGAAAATGTCTTTTTATAATCAATATTTTGCTTTTAAGTAAATCCCTTAGCTACAAGTCTGGCCTTAAATCTTTCGATTTTGCCTTGTGAGTCTCGCTTGGTTTTAAAGATCCATTTACATCCTATAGTTGTAAACCCTTGAGGCAATTCGACGAGATCCCAAACTTTATTTAATGACATGGATTTTAACTCTTCTTGCATGGCATCATTCGAATCATCTCCTTTAATGGCTTGTGAAAATGTTACCGGATCATCTTTATCAAGATCAGATTCTTGAAGATAAATAATATAGTCATCCGATATAACAGACCTCTTAGATCTTAGAAATCTTCTTAAAGTTTCTGGTTCTGCTAAATTTTGACTCGGATGAATAATATCTTCAATCATATCATTATAAGTGACATTCTCATCTAGTGGTGCATCTAGTATGATAGGTTGTATTTCCATCGTATCGTTTTGAACGAAGTCATTTGGAATACCAACTCTAATCGTTTCAATCGGTACTTGAATATGTATCCCATGTTCTTCAAATGCCACATTTCGTGGTGCATTGCTCCCACTAATGTCATCATTTTCAATGAATCTGGCATTTTCCGGTTTCAACAATTCTAGTGGTATGAGCAGGACAATAAAATCTAAAACCTTTGGACCTTTCAGGATATCCAATAAAATACCCAATGATAGTCCTAGGGTCCAATTTTCTCTCTTGTGGGTTATAAATTCTAACTTCCGCTGGACAACCACAAACATGCAGATGTCCTAAACTTGCCTTCTTACCTGTCCATAACTCGTAAAGAGTTTTATGAATAGCCTTAGTGGATACACAGTTTAGGATATATGCAGCTGTTTTGAGAGCTTTTCCCCACATAGAGTCAGGTAATTTAGAATTACTTAACATACTCTGTACCATTTCCATAAGCATTCTATTATGTCTTTCAGCCACACCATTTTGATGTGGAGGGGCCAGGCAATGTATATTCAGTACGAATACCATGACTTTCTAGGAATTTTGCAAATGGGCTAGGATTTTGACCCAATTAATCATACCTCTCATAATACTCTCCACCCCTATTAGATCTCACAACCTTTATTTTTCTGTCTAACTGTTTTTCAACTTCAGCCTTGTAGATTTCAAAAGCTTTTAAAGATTCTGATTTCTCATATAACAGGTAAACATATCCATATCTAGTGAAATCATCAATAAAAGTGATAAAGTATTTTTGACCACTATAACATGGTGTAGGAAAATAACCACAAATATCTGTGTGGATTAATTCGAGTGGTTGTAAACGTCTTGTGGCCTTATGTTTATTGGTGTTTTTGGTTTGCTTACCTTTTATGCAGTCTATGCAAACACCAAAATCAGTAAAATCTAGGGCTCTAACCACCCCGTCATTTACTAATCTCTTTAATCTCTCTTGAGAGATGTGTCATAGCCTTTTATGCCACAGAATTGAGGAGTTTTCATTCAAGATTCCTCTCTTAATACCAACATTCATAACATTATTCTCATGCAAGATAAGTAAGGAACTAGCAAAATATGGATACAGATTCAATTTATAAAGACCATCACATAAGATACCACCACCAATTAAAAATTGATTCTTATAAATATTGAAGGTTTTATGTCCAAAAGAGAATGTATAACCTTCTAAATCAAGTCTAGATAAAGAAATAAAATTTCTACTAATCGTAGGAACATAAAAAGTGGTATTAAGGTCCAACTGGAATCCAGAATCAAGAATCAATCTGCAAGTACTCGCCGCTTTCACTTCATTCTCCAGCCAGTTTCCCATAAAAATGTTTTCTTTGATTATGTTTGGACTCAGGCTTGAGTGAAAGCCCTGCATGGAATTTGCCACATGAATAGTGGTGCCAGAATCAATCCACCACGTATTTGAAGGAACATCTAAAAGATTTGTTTCATAACAAACAAAACAATTATTTATACCTCTAAATTCAAACCATTTTTGTCTCTTCAAGCACTCTTTCCTCAGATGACCCTTTTTGCGGCAACTTAAGCACCTTGGTTCACTACCTTTCTTCCCGACTTGGTTAGTTGAAGCAGGTTTCTTGCCTTTCTTTTTCTGACCTTTCTTTCCCTTGGGATATGTTTTCTTGTTCGAAGGGGTGTTGGAGATGAAATTTACTTTGTGTAATTGACCTTCCTGCCCAAGTCTGCCTTCTTCTTGGACACACATCGACACCAACTCATTCGTAGTCCATTTCTCCTTATGAGTATTATATGAAATTTTGAAAGGCCCAAATTTAGGGGGCAAGGAGTTCAAAATAAATTAGACTGTAATTTTCAGAAATTGTCATTTCTAGAGAGTTGAGTTGGGCCGCTATATCCCTCATCTTCATGATATGTTCATGATACCGCTAGATCCATCATATTTCATTAAAGATAATTTGGCAATCAAAGTAGCTGCTAAAGCCTTATCAGATGCTTAAAATTGCTGCTTCACAGATTCGAAATAGGTCTTTGCATTTTCATTATCCAGGATAGAGCCACGGATATTTTTAGCTATGGATCTCTTGATCATTATGAAACTTAGACGGTTGCCTTTTCTCCATTTTTCATAATATGCTCTTGCAGCTTGAGAGCTATTTTCAGTAAGATCAGCGGTTTTAAGTTCCATAATTGTAGTGTCCAAGTTTAAGCAGCCCAAGATTAATAAAAGTTCATCTTTCCAATCAGTGCAATTTGATCCATTTAACATTGGAATGCTCGAGAGATGTCCATTCAAGGCAGCGAGAGTCAATGATGGAATATAACGGGAAAAAAATGCTCAATTACTTTAATGCTTTGAGTTCACGCTAAAACATTAATCCAGAATGATTCGGTGCATAAATGAAGCATATATAGTGAGTGATCCAGTTCATCATCATAGTCCCTCCTTTGGGTCGAGACTACAACATGCAATAGGATCGCTCGTGAAGGAATCATATCCATCCATATGGCTAATTTGACAGTATGAATGCAATTTGCTAGGCTTTATACCTTTGGGTATAGGAACCAAAACCAATTGGGTACATATATCAAAATACCCTAGTCCGATCTTATAATTATTTGAGTGGCGATCGAACCTTTGGGCCGATCCTCACTCTCATAATTTAGAATCGCAAGTCTAATGCTATTGTCCTTACACAAGAAATAGTGTTAAGAGTCTTAAATTTCAATTGATACCTATAAGTTTTTATAATTGGACCACTTTGGTGACAACTACACTACTAAAACCTATGGGGTTCAATTGAGTTAATAGCATTCATAAAAGGGGTCTAATTAAGATTGGTTATTATGTCACTAGTGGTGAAAATAAGATTTTGAGCCATTATATCTCCAAAATCGACCCATATTTTTCTAATCTCATAATGGTTTATTAGGTCCATGAAATAAATAAACAATTACTAATTTTTTATTTATTTATCATGGTTCCCAAATATTCATGGAAACTTAGAATGTATTTAAACCAAAATCATAGGATTTTATAACAAATGTCCCAAACTAAACAAGGAACAGCAAAGGTGACATATATATATATATATATATATATATAAAATCCAATCTAGATAAATAATCAAACCCACTAAAAAAATTTTGGGATGATAAAAGCACAAGAAAATGACAACAAAAAAAACTTAATAATCACATTATTAATAAGTCAAAGATTCTAAAATAGTTTCATTAAAGGCTAAGGGTCTTATTTCTAAATTCAAGAAAGTCAAAGGTAAGTGAGGTCCATACTTACCATACACCCTCAGACCACCGAAAACCCCTATCTCTCCTTCCTGATCTTGCCATCTACCCACAGTAACAGAACGTATGCAATGAAGACCTCCTCGCCTGGGCTATGAAAAATTGTTATAACGTGGGCTCCACTGATCATGACCCAGATCAGGCCCCACGAATAAAGTCACCCAGGCCCTCTCCTCGAGATCTATGGTCCAGATTTGAAATCAATGGCCCACATGGCCCCACAGTCCCAAAAGAAATGAAAAAAAAAAAAAAAAAACCGTTCTTTCTCAAGGCCGTCAGCCCCTTTGGGTTGTCGGATAATGGACCAAACAGGGTTCACTCCATATGGGACTTGCCATTCTTATGGTTGCCCCACCATGTCCGGCGAGATGAGCGTACCAGATCTGTGATCCGATCGTTCCGCGGTACCCACCTGACATTCCCTCATGCCATCTTCTCCCCGCTGCTTCTGTAATTTTTCAGAAGTTCTGAAACTTCTGGTCAGTTACGGTAAAATTCAATATATATCAAGATCTAATGCCTTAATCAGTGCTGGGAAAACAAACAGTGCAGATTTACAGAGTAATGCGACAATTGATTCACTCATCTTCTTGAAGGAAAAGCGTCACATCGTGTACATGAGGAAACCTACTCACGTCTAACAATTTAAAAGAATGCATAAATGTCAAAATGTCAAATTTAAAAGAATGTATACACGAGGAAACCTACTCAAAATGTCACACGACCCATTAACATGACACGAATCCACATGATATTAACGGATTTGGGTTGGCTCTTTAATGGGTTTGGTTGTTAATAGGTCAAACTCGTTAACACGTTAAGTTAACGGATCGGATATGAATTAAACAAGTAACTTGTTAATAACCGCTTGACCTGTTATAATTTTTTTTACTTTCTAAATGTAAATAAATTAATTTATATTTATAAAAAAAGAAATTAAAATTTATTGTTTTATAGTGGGTTTTTAGGTGGGATCTACTTGAGATCCTCACTTATAGTTTCATATGGCTTATATATTTTTCTTCTTCTATTTTTGTATATATTTTTTTTAATTTCGAAATGACTTAATTACTTAACGGGTTAATGGGTTGGGTCGGGTAACCCGTTAAATTAACAAGTCGTGTTCGGGTTAGATTTTTTGACCTGTTGAGTTAACGGGTCAGGTACGGGTTGAGGTGATTTTAACCCGAATTCGTTAGCTCGTAATCCGAATTCGTTAACACGACACGATTGACAGCCCTAATCACATGCAACCCATGTCCAATTGTTAGATCTTACAAAGATATGCATCTAGATTTATGCATTAAACAATATATAATCTCAAATAATATAAAAGCGTACCTTACGACATGATCTTGATGATGAGCTTATCTCTTCTCTCAAATATGGTTTTCTCCTATCTCCCTTATCACCCACTCTAATATGCGTGAAGTTGATGGTTATTTTCAGATCTTATAGGTTAAGAGAGAGGACCGAAAAACCATATATATATATATAAGCCCTATAGAGATTTCTTACCATAAAAAAAAAATCTAATAAAAATAAGTTTCCTTAATTCCCTCAAATTAGCCAATAAGAGTCCTATTTGATTTGGGCTTACTAAAATTGAATCCAAGATAAACTTAGTAAAATAAAAAACCAAAAGTGGAAAGTAACTTAAATTAGTGGTATCAAAATGTGGGTCCCAACAATGTTGCACATGTGGTCATGAGGACCACTCATGTCTAACATGAAGAAATTTTTTCCTAGTAGAGATTAATTTATATCGCTAGTCTTGAAATCATCGTCCATAAGAATTTACCTTAAAAAATAACTAGGTCACTGTTTCCTCTAAATGAGATTTAAGACCATGATGCAAATCGCTTAAGCCTAATTAATTATATAACCCGGAGGAGGCTAGATCTACTACTATGAAGGGATAGAAATAAATATTATGAAAATATACCAAGAATTTTCGTTTGGGTATTGGTAGCGGACCCACCTCCCACAGAGGTGACCACCCCAAAAGGGCCAAAACCATATGTAGACGCCCTTGAGTAAGCCGCCCCCAATGAAGAGCTTCACCCCCAATGAAGAGCTTATTATATATCTTTTTTTTTTAGAGGTTTAATAATTATCGTGTGTTACCAACTAGAAAGTGATGTTATTTACCATGGCGGACTTTAGTTGAATATTAATTACATTACATGAGTACTATAGTTTTTTTTTTTTTTTGGTAGAAACATGAGTACTATAGTTACATTACAAGAGAACCATAGTAATATGTTTCACCGACAATACAGCCTTTCATTCTGTCCACTCTTTTGAAAGTCTCTTCTTATGTTCATCTCTGCATCATTGTACTTCATTTTAAGAGCTCTGTTTGACAAAGGCCGTTGGAAGCACACCCCCCACCTCTCTCCTTTCATAGATAGACATGGTAAAAAAGAAGTTCAGAGGAGTAAGGCAACGACACTGGGGCTCATGGGTGTCAGAAATTCGCCACCCACTGCTGTAAGTTCATCCTACCCACATCCTGCAAACATGAACCTCTCAAACCATTTTCTCTAGCCATTCTCTTATGTTCTATCTGCACTTGGTTCATACATTTGCTTGCTTCATGAGAAGTGTTGTACCCATCGATTATTATCTTCTTTCATTGTTTGGCATGTCTAATTAATCAATGAAGAGTCTCTGTGTTTCTTTCCCCCATTTTTTTCTATTCTTCATGTACTCTCTGTTTGTATTCTATTCCCTTTTAATATAAGTTACTGTTACCAATTAAAAAACAAAAAATTTAACAGATGCGCATGTTATTAATGTTTTCATTATGAGATTTCTCAAGCCTTCACGAAATATTAATTTCTTTCTAATTATAATTTTACTTGTGTCTCATGTTATATACATGCACTAGGAAGAGGAGGGTGTGGCTTGGGACCTTTGAGACTGCAGAAGATGCTGCGAGGGCCTACGACGAAGCAGCTGTGCTGATGAGTGGGCGCAACGCCAAGACCAACTTCCCAGTAGCCAGAATTCCGGTCGGAGAAGCAATGCCGAGCAGGAATAACCCATCATCTCCAACGGGTCTGTCGGCGATCTTCAGAGAGAAGCTCCGCCGGCGTTGCAAGGTCCCGTCGCCGGCCCTCACTTGCCTGAGGCTTGACCCAGAGAAATCTGACTTAGGAGTCTGGCAGAAGGGTGCCGGGACGCTCTCCGAGTCCAATTGGGTCATGAGGGTTGAACTCGAAAAGAAATGCGCTGAAGTGTCACCGACGACATCTTGGACATCGGCATTGCCGGAGTCAAGTGCGTCAACATCTGCGGTCGGAGGGGGGATGGAGGAAGATGAGAGAATTGCATTGCAGATGATAGAAGAGCTGTTGAACAGGAACTGTCCTAGCCCAACTCCACCTGAAAATGTATTGGACTACTCCAAGAAGAAGGAAGATTTCTCCGTCCCTTAAAAGTAGTTGAAAATAGTTGTGTATTGGTCATAACTAGGATATGAGCCTGAGATATTACCCCTTAGTTGTTTGCGCTGATGCCTTTCACACATGAACATTTGTGTGTAAAGCATGCATATCACCTTCATAAAGAGACATATGATTTGTCAAAATTTAGCCTTTACATACTTGTTAAAGCTCTTATATAACAAGAAGATGATAAATAAACACCCCCGCTCAATCTCTCTCTCTCTCTCTCTCTCTCTCTCTATATATATATATATATATATATATATATCAAAAGATTCAAATATTGATCCAAGGGTCCATACCATTCAGAAGATGCAAGCCCATGGGATCCGGTCTAAGTCTAATTGTGTGTGTGGTGGTGATGGGGGTTTGGATCATAGGGTGAGCGTGTGGATTATGTGAGAAGAACAGGATACGACTTGGGAGACGTGGTATTATATAAGTGTGAATGTGAATAAAGGAAGTGGGCCCCATTGATGAATTGGGCATACTATTGTGTTTGAAAGCCCACCTTGGATCTTTATCCTTCCCACATCTTTCTTGGGCATCCCAAATAGTTGATCAAAGCATATATAGTGCATGGTCCGATCGGTATTGATCCAACCATCTATTTCAGATACCCATAATAGATGGTTGGGATCATGAATCAGCAATATGGTTACATTGGATCAATACTCTGAAATCTCCTTCCTTTCTTCTCTCCAGTTTTCATTTCGGCAAGATATTTGACATTCTCACATCTATCTTATATCCTGTGCTTGTTAAGTGCTACTAATATTTAATTTGAGTTGAACTTTAAGGACCTGTTCATTACATAAAATACATAAGAATTGAATACATAGGAATTCATGATGAAATGAGCTAAGGGAAGGATTATTATAATTTTATGAAGTGTGAATGAGAATAGCGGAAGGATATATGAAGTGGTGACCTAGATGTCTTAGAATTGTCAACATGAGCCTGTAGAAGGCTTTGATTCTCTTCTGGCAAGTGGGGTCCATGAGAAGAATATTTCTCCTGGTCAAAGAAAAAGAATCATTCAAGCCCTGTAAAAACTGCATGACACGTCCTTGTTGCTGCATCTCTGTGATGGTTTGCATAGCTCCACATGAACAATTGGGAAGGGCAAGGTGAGATGACAACTCATCCCAAAGTGACTTCAGCTTGGTATAATACACAGAAACAGGGGATTGGTTTTGTTGATGATGCATTATCATGTTACGCCGGATGCGATGAATCTTGGCGGCATCTCCTTGAGAAAATCGTTCGCAAAGGTCTGTCCACACAGCAGCTGCGGTTTCAGCATATATAACACTGTCCCAGAGTTCGCAAGAGATTGGATTGAGAAACCATGATAAAACCCTGGTGTTGCAGCGAGATCAAGCACTGTGATTTGATGAAGATACATCGGGTTGTGAAATAGATCCATCCACAAAGCCCAGTTTGTTTTTCGCTGTAAACCCAGTGGCGTACCAGGATTTTTATTTTGGTGGAGCTAAAATTTTGCTAGACTCAAAATTTCAAAAAATAATTTAGACTTTGATAGACTTTTCTATGTTACCAAATAACACCTACACGTTTTTCTTTAGATTATGTCCAACTCGTGAAACTCAAATAGATGCATTACAGTTATTAAATATTGGGCAATGAACATGTTAGGATGTCAATCAAAAGTATCAAAAAGCATTAAATGGATGAAAAATGACTCTAACATTGATTTTAGTCTTAGATACTCAAATTCGCATTATTATGTTTCACTAAATTTATATGTTAATATCAATGCCGAATGGAGATTGCTGCAAATTTAAGGTGAGTGGGTGTGTGAGAAAAAATTGAATACAAAAACATTTTGAGGACACACATACTTTGCCTATTCACTATTTCAAAACCCCTAACCAACACATAATGGGAGTGAAAACCCATCTTTGAATCATATTGCGGGTAAGAAGACATGATAACGGGAATGGATCTGATTATCTTTGGATTTGTAGGTATGCTCAGATTTGGTAGTTTAGGGCTTAGGGTTTGGATTAAGATTTAGAGATTGAGAGCTTGGAATTAGGACTCGAAGATTAAGCGCTCAAATTTAGATCTAGAGTGACTGTGAAGGATTATACTAGATATATATGTTTGACAGATGAAGATATAGTAGTCTACACAGTAAATAGGGACTGATGATGAGGAGCTTGATTGACAATTGGCGCGAAGGGGTTTCAAAAGAAGAGAGCGCAATGTGTTGCCGCAAAGCTTTACATGTGTGGGACTATCTTTAGTTATATATGTGGAGTGCCAAGTTTAGACATATGGGGCATGCTCCAAGGCTCCATTCAACTCTATGGGGATCTCAATTTCGGCTTGGAGCGACTGCTCAGATCGCTCAAGCGTAGGCCGCTCCTAGGCCCATTAAAACTCTATGGAGAATTTAAATCAGACTTGGGGAGACCGCCCCAGGTTTCTCCCATGTAGGTTCGTCCCTGCATGAATCCAAGTAGAATAATTTTTTTCTCCATTGAGAGGTGTGGAAACAAGTATGTTTTCGGGATTGTCAAATGGGTGTAAATAGAAGGGATCATTGTAATTGTCCTGGGATGAGGTATTGTCTACCTTGAGGAGGAACCATCAGCGGCCATCAGGGACGGATCTACATGGGAGAAACCTGGGACGCGATTTAAATTCTCCATAGAGTTTTAATGGTGCCTAGGAGTAGGAGCGGGCCAACACTGGAGCGATCTTGGCAGTGGCCCTAGGCCGAAATTGAAATCCCCATAGAGTTGAATGGGGCCTTGGAGCATGCCCCACATGTCTAAACTTGACACTCCACATATAACTAAAGATAGTCCATCATATGTAAAGCTTTTCTGGTAAAAAAATAAAATAAAAGAAAACATTTTGGCAACACATTGCGCTCTTTTCTTTTGAAACCCCTTCGCACCAATTGTC
The DNA here is from genome assembly GCA_003546025.1 of Camphora micrantha. Classification (NCBI taxonomy): domain Eukaryota; kingdom Viridiplantae; phylum Streptophyta; class Magnoliopsida; order Laurales; family Lauraceae; genus Camphora; species Camphora micrantha. The sequence goes on from QPKB01000004.1 coordinate 25,744,854, forward strand.
AATCAAGCTCCTCGTCATCGTTCTCTATTTACTGTATAGGCTACTGCATCTTCATTTGCTAAACATATATTTATATATATATCTAGTATAATCCTTCATAATCACTATATATCTAAATTTGAACGCTTAAACTTCAAGTCCTAATTCCAAGCCCTCAATCCCTCAATCCTAATCCAAACCCTAAACCTTAAACCCTCAAATCTGAGCATACCTACAAATCCAAAGATAATCAAATCAATTCCTGTTATCATGTCTTCATACCCGCACTATGATTCAAAGATCGGTTTCCACTCCCATTATGTGTTGGTTGGAGGCTTTGAGATAGTGAAAATGAAAAGGATGGGAATCCTCAAAATATTCTTGTATTCAGTTTTTTTCTCACACACCCACTCACATTGAATTTGCTGCAATCTCCATTCGACATTGATATTAACATATAAATTTAGTGAAACATGATATTGCGAATTTGAGTATCTATGACTAAAATCAATGTTATAGTCATCTTTTATCCATTTAATGCTTTTTGATACTTTTGATTAACATTATAACCTCTTCATTGCCCAATCTTCAATAACTGTAATGCATCTAGTTGAGTTCTGCGAGTTGGACATTCTTTAAAGAAAAACGTTTAGGTGCTATTTCGTAATGTGAAAAAGTTTATCATAGTCTAAATTATTTTTTGAAATGTTAAGTCTAGCAAAAGTTTTAACCCCACCCAAATGAAAATCCAGGGTTTGCCACTAACGGCCATGCATGGTGATGAGAAAGAATAATAATAAATAAAGTTGTTGCCTGATGAACAATAAGGGAGGATTCAGTTCCGCCCTCTCATATGATGGGGCAGGCAGTGAAGCGCAGACACAGATCAACGTGGTGGAGAAGAAAAAAACTATAATTTAGATACCACCGTTTGACCAAATTCGCTCTGATACCATCATAGTTTTGTAAAAGGTTATTTTCTCTATCATTGATTGAGTAAAATATATTAATAGTAATACAAAGGTGTCTACAGTTGTAGGATCCCTGAATTAAAGGGATAGCAAACAATAAAAGGAAGTGCACAAGTGTGCATGAGATGGCGCACGGTATTTACCCGTATAGCACACGATCATGGAAAAAGCGCGTTGACGATTCTAAGAACCAAGCCGCTTTACACATAGCTGCTAATCCGGTCTATCAGAACGCACAAAACGCATTGAAATTGATTGTCATTTAGTCCGCGAGAAAATTTAAGCTGGACGTGTTCCAACTGCTTATCTTCCATCCAACTTGCAAGTTGTAGATGTCTTCACCAAAGCATTAGGACGAGATAATTTTACTCATCTTATATCAAAGTTGGGCATTATGGATGTTCACACACCAACTTGAAGGAGAGTCTTAGAATTGTTAACACGTATTTTCCATGACCGTGTGCTATACGTGTAAATTCCGTGTGACATCTCATGCGCACTTGTGCACTTCCTTTTATTGTTTTTACTATCCCTTTAATTCAGGGATCTACAACTATACATACCTTTGTATTACCACAGTCATTCTCATCTTATCTTGACTCAATTCTCATTAGGAGAATTAATGTCATGACTCGGGCCCGAGATCCTATAACCCCGAGCCGTGAACCCATATTTACTCCCGTAAACTCCGAATTAACCGAAGTTTAAACGGAATCTACAAGGGATAACATTCTCAATAAAAATTTACGATTTACATGTATACAAAATAAAGTCCTTATACATATATCATTTCCAACGTTTGCTTGTTAAACACTATATTTACAAAACACAATGCAGATGATAATTAATTAGATTTCAAAATGAATATATAAAATAGTTTTTCAAAACACTTCTCAAAATGTTCCAACTCCTTCTCGCACTCGGATACTCATTTCAAATGGTATATATCCCGACCATTCCATTCATTTAGTCTTCTTGGAGGAACCGGAGCGGTCTCCTCCGCTATCGCCGGGGGCGGTGCAGGGCTGGCAAGGGCAATCGGGCCTGTAATGCCATCAATAACACTAATGACCACGACGGTTCAACAATGTATAGATAAATCTTGTAATAGCACATGTTAATACATATACTGAACTCATTCAATCTATTCAATATCAATTCCAATTCTAGATAATTCCTACAATGACAATAGGCGAATAAAGTCAATTAATGGACATGTATGAGATGGTCACTACTATAGCATTCATTTCATTTCATTTCATTTACTATCTTCCCTCAAAGGAATGATTCATCTTCCAAAGGGAAGACATCAATCAATACCCATAAATATGATCGAAATTGTGGGACTTACCGATATCCGGACCAGGGACAACTAGTATCACTACGGAGTTCCGGAACTCCCCAAATCCGTCTACTGCAGTAGGATTAGTCATTTGTTTCATTCATTAATTCATTGAACTCGTTTAGAGTTCTAATACAGTAGCTAAGCAGTGCTAGACTCAAGAGTCAATACTTTCCAATAAGCGATCCATTTCTGGATTCAATTCAATTCAATAATTTCCTTCATAATAAAGGAAGGGAATAATAGTAATACTAATCTCATTAGATTGGACACAACGATATAATGAGGTAGATACTAATCATTATGGTGCTACAAAATTCTACCTCAAATCTAAATAACCATTTGGGTGTAACCATTGGTTTCCAAATGCACGTATTATTCTCGATGGACATCATATATATTTAATATGTGCATTATTATAGTCCCCGTAATTATCACCCATGGAAGCTTAGTCTTAAAACTAATTTAAGGAGCATTTATACTCACAATAGTATTCCAAATCCACGTAAAAATCCAAAATCCAAAAATCCATTTAAGGAGCATTTCACTCACAATTAATGTCTTGACCCGTATCAGGTTCGCTCGAGCGGACTTCAAGTTCGCTCGAGCAGACCCAAACAGAACGATGTTCGCTCGAGCGTACTTACTGTTCGCTCGAGCGAACCCTTCAGATTTCCATTTTGAAAATCTGATATTCTCTCTCTTCTTCTACTCTCACTTCTTCATTACTCATCCATAACCTGCAATAGCATTGGAACCTCCTGTTCCCTCCTCATACGTCATTCATCCACAAATAATACTTCTAATCATTCTTTACTCACCTTAATCAATCATATTCATCCCATAACCTAATGGAAAATGTATAAAAATCCATGAAAACTCTAATTACAAGCAATGCTTATACTTGACTCTCTTGAAGTTTAGTGATAAAAGCCCACTTTTTCCTTAACTTGGTTCGACACAAATCTCCCCCAAAACTCAAACCCTAATCCATAAAACATGCAAATGAACTCCTATGAGCCATTTGTGCTAGAAATCAATATAAACCAACCAATAGAACTTGGAAATCCTAAGAGAAGACCCACTACTTACTTGTAGTTCCTAGCAAGGAGGTCTTGAGTTCTCTTTCAATGTTCAACACTTCAAAAATGGAGGGAATGACTTGAGGAAGAAGATGAAGATGAAGCCTCTCTCTCAAAATTACTTGAATATCTCCTAACCTCACTCTTGATGAAGAAAATGGAAGAGAAAAGAAGGAGATGAACCTAGGGTTTGGTTTGAGGTGAAATGAATGAATAAGCTCCATCTCATTCTAATATAAGGTTCTTTCACACCAAAACCCCCTCTTATTAAGCCAAATTACATTTTAAGTCAAATGAAGCCTCATTTGGTCCATTTGAGGTCAAATGGACTCGGGTCTATTATGAAAGTTTACGTACTATTCGAAATACACACGTTGATATCAAGAATTTTCGTATTTGACGAAATACGTGAAAACTCGTATTTACGAAAAAGTCCTTAGCCTACCTTGTTTAAGTCAAAACTCTTTTTAACCAATTCAATTTCATTCCAATATGCTTAATGCATCAATATTTGAGACTAATTCGTCTCTCTTTGGTCATTAACCTTGATTAATCCAATTACTCATGCTTAATTAGCACTAATCTCAATTAATTAGCCTTAATCATAATTAGTTTAGGTCGGGGTGTAACAATTAATCTCATTGGGATTGAGAGAATGTAATGGTGGGATTTCAATGAAGGGGTTTTCTCTTAATTGCACAGTGATAGAGCAAACAATTATGCTAATCTTTGACGACCATTTCTATGTTGTCCTGTCCTAGACTAGAAAGACATATCAATATTCGGTATTAGAGACGGACTCTCTTAAGTTTGCTGTCGAATATTTGGTGCATTATTATTTTTTTCACAACTACAAATGATACCACCAAATGATCTCCCTTGAAAAAGTGGCTTTCAATGTCATCTGTCATTAGACCGAAATCGGTCATTGTCTTGCTTCTCTCCACAGACCCGAGGTCACTCCTGTAAGTGCCTAAAAATTACGGACTTAGTTAAGTAGGATTTGCTGGGAAGCTTTTGGGAAAGATTGTAATTCCTAAAACCTGAAAGGGAAAGAAGAATGTTAGAGGCCCTGGATGCCGTCAGCCGAAGGCACTCCGACTCTTAAGTTAGTTCAATAACTCAACAAAGGGTGAATGAGTGGAGAAGAAGGGAGAACTATGAGTGTATTGCGTTTGTATTTGCGTTTTTTGCATACCTTTGGTGGTTTTATCTCATGCATATATATATATATAGCGGAAGTCCCATCAGGCCTTTCCTTAGTAGAGGTAGGTGGGGATATTGTACCCTGATCTGTCAGTGGTTGAATCCCATCGGACCTTATCCTGACATCTTGGAAGGGTTGTAACCACCGGATAATGATAACTGCTTATCTTTATCCGGCGTATTAACTGATCTTCTGACACGTTCCGTAGTGTGGGACAACTGTCATTGACTGATAGTCGGTGCTTGTCTCAGTCGATCGAACTGAGGATGGCACTGAGGCCAATCACGATTGTAACCGAGACCAGATCACACCGAGCTGGTACTTTTATCGAAGTTAGGATGATCCCGGTACTGTGAGAATCTTCACTGGTACTATTGTCGAGATGAGATGAAGTCGAGACCCAATTGGTACTCTTACCGAAATTGGGGTAATCTCTATATTCTGAATTGCCCCCACACAACTCCATTTAATTTCCGTTTGAGTTATATTCTGAATTGCCCCCACACAACTCCATTTAATTTCCGTTTGAGTTGTTGCAATTACCATACAAGATCATTACATGCTCAAGTTACGCCTAAAGCCAACGAATAGATTTGACAGTCTTCGAAGAAGAATGGGATCGAACCAAATACCATTCCCATGCCATAACATAATCACCTTCATCTTTTGAGAACAAGATCTAGAAACTTGAGGAAACCGATTCGGTGTTTTAAAGGATTTTGGAGTCTCCCTAACATAATAAAATCACGAGAGACGTACTATATATGACACCATCAACTTAATGTGACCATCTAAAAGAAGGGGTACATTTAGTGAAACATTCAAAGGGGTTATGACCGATCTGTGCCTGAGAAAGACATACATGATTTTACCATACCCTATTTCCCACAACAAGATGGTGTTGGTAAAAGAAGACATATTTTTGAATTATGCTTATCTTCTTTTAAGTTTATGAAGTGAAACATTATTGCTTACAACATAATATATTCTGAGTAATGTACAATTTACCTTTGTTCCTAAGACTCCTTGCACAGATGACAGATCCAAAGCCCAGGCTGGATGATTTGAGAGTGTGGGGTTGCCTCAGTCATGTATTGTTATCGCCATATGAGTGTTAAAGCTCCAATATAAAACTAAGAGAAATTGCTTGTTTTTTGGGTATGCAGAATATTCTAAATGCAATCGTACAAAAGCAACTACAGGCTCACCTGACTTTAAAAAAAAAAAAAAAAAAAAAAAAAATGAGTTTCATATTCGTCAAACTCTAGCTAAGAAAAAGAGAGATTCATAAAAAAGAGAAATTAAGGGTGTTGTAGGGTAACATAAAAAAGAGAACAGCTGTCTCTAGAAGCGACATTCAAGGGAGTTAAATGCTTCTTCCAAGGCACATCAGGGATCAAGTGCGCTATTACCTACTTTTAATGGGCGCGCTCTTTGAGCTTTTGTTTTTTTCTCTTGTCCTTTACTACAATCACCCTTAAAGCGGAAAAAAAGATATCATGATATATGAGTATTTTTGTAAAAAAAAAAAAAAAAAAAATAGTCTTTGAATGTTAGGTATACTTTGATGATAATATTTAATATTTTTTTATTCTTTCGTCTAATAAAAAAACTTAAGACTAATTTACATTTAAAAAGTCCCCTTAAGTTATGAAAAAAGATAAATATCAATTGTGTAATCATGTCATCATCATAATTGAAATCTTGTCTCATCTGACTACGTGTGATAAAACACTTCTTTGCTTAGGATCATCACACGCAGATGTAGGGTTTTGTGTCAATTACAACCAAAAGATGGCTAGTTTTGTGTCAATTGCACTACAGTGTCCTGGACACCCTCCAGACCATGGATTGACCAGCAAACGTCCCAAGTACAATGTGAATGAGTTGCCAATGTGTGTCCCACTGTGTGCAAATACTCACTGTAATGGACCCCGCTGGATTGATTGCTTGAGAAAGAAAACCCACAATCATGAAGGCTAGCTAGAAGGAAAAGTTATAATGTCACAATCTCGCAAACTTGAATAGGGTTACTATTTTATTCTTTAACAATTCATACGGAGGAGGTTCGGATCAAGAACTCGTGTCCACAAAACAAGTGAGTGTGGGGACAGCCTAGTTAGTTGGTGATCATCAATGAACTATTTTTTGCTGACATAGAGAAATTGTTCATCTAAAATGTTCTTAGACCCAAGCCATGAAAAGTCAGGCCTGTTAGGTTTGTTTTCCAAGTGGTTAGGTGAGAGCATTGGGTCTTTGATGTGAAACTTCTCATGGTATGGAAATCAAGTATTTTAGCTACAAAAGGATTGGTTGTGGAGGGAAAGGGATATTTCCTGTCTAGGGTGTGAATGCTTCTGCTTGTGTTGTATAGTGAATCCTTGTGGGTCTTGTTCAAGGTAAGCATATGGCTCAGATGGTGCCCTGCGAATGAGGATTAGTTTCGCAGAATGATGTCCTCACAAAGCTTACCATGTCCTTTTGCATGGCGTGAGATGACTGTTAAGAGTGAACATCCTTAACCCCTTTGAGTAATTCACTTGTAAAGTGAATTCAAGTGAATGACCCTTTTAAGAGATATGTAAAATAAGAGTCTTCTAAAGTACGAAATCTCAAAATCCACCTTATTGACCTTTTGTCATTTTGTTGCATGTGAAGAATTTTCTTAGACAAAATAAGATGCCCTTTTTGTGTTAGTAGACTAAAAGATTGACTTTTTAACTTTTTTAATAAAAGAAGAGACAATTTTTGAGATTTTTTACTTTTAGATTTAGATAAGTCCCCTCTTCTTTTCTTGTCTTTTCTTCTTTTCTTGTCTCTAAAAGTAATCATTCACTTGAATTCACTTTACAAGTGAATTACCCAAACATGCATAGTTTGATGGGGCTTTTTGTTTGTGCAAGTGGGGTCTGTATATGAGATATCCTAGCTGTTGGAGAGTTCTTGGAATTTTGTGAAAGGTAGTGTTAGGAAAAGTCTCCATCACCATCATCATCATCATCATCATCATCAAAAGCAATGTCCCAATTATGTTGGGTCGGCTGCATGAATTATGTTTCTTCAATCTATCCTGACCTAAATCCTTAGATAAGTTACAGATCTATAGATTTATTTCTACTATCTACATTGGGCCTAACTATCATTCCCCTTGGTGGGCCATCAAACTGCATAGCCAATCTTCTCCTTACCGATGCCATTGCCGACCTGCATTGGACATGTCTGAATTATTTCAAAAGGGTCCTCTACTGATGCTACCCCTAAATGCTTTCGAAAATATTGCTCATTTCTAATTTTATCCTTCCTGATTTTACAATACATCCACCTCAATATTTTCATCTCTGCAACATCCATTTTCTACATATGTTGCTTCTTAATTGGCTAACATTCTACTTGATGGGTTGTAACCGGTCTAAGCACTATCCTATTAAGTTTTCACTTCAATAATATTGGTATTAGTCTGTCATAAAGCACTCCAAAAGCAAGTCTTCACTTCAACCAAACCATTTTATTATATCTTCAATATCTTCTTCAATCTCCTCATCCTTAATAATTATTGAACCAAGGTAATAGAAAAAGTTTCTATGTGGTATCTTCAGAGTTTCAATTCTCACAGTAGTTTTAACTTTTTATATATCTCTACTAAAGTTGCACTCCATATATCCTGTCTTTATAAGACTTAGTTTAAATCCTTTAGAATATAAAGCCTCCCGTAGTTTAAATCCTTTAGATTATAAAGCCTCCTGCCATCTCTCAACTTTTGCATTCACATTATCTCTTAACTCATCCACCATGTTAGGAAGCGTGATTCACGCAAAAATCTTTCAAATCAAGTTTTTTGGTTGGAAAATATATTAAAAAAGGCATACTTTCATTTTATTTTTGCTTTATGCTTCTTTTAGAGGCAGTTTGTTTGCATACATAAATAATTCAAACGCATAAATGATACACTAGTGAGTTTGTTACGCTTAAACGATATACATGTGACACACGTTTCAATGTTTGTCAATATCACCATTTTTACATGAGTAAATGAATACATCCAAAGGTTATAGATGCATTTGGATTTTGCAGGTTTTTTTATTTTTATTTTTTTTTGTAAATTTCTCAACATCAACAAATAATTAAGCTAAGAAATTTTACCTCTCAACCATTCTTAGCCATAGAAAGAAGTTGAATGGCTTAATCATGAATCCCCACCAAAGTCTTTCCTTTGTCAGGGGAGCAAACTCAATCCAAGAGGAATCAGATTTGCTGAGATGTTGTTTGTCTTCCAACCAAAGAAGGTCTTGGGATTAGGCGCATTCATCAGCAAAATGAGGCTTCATTTATCAAATTGGGTTGGTCTGCGGCTTCTTCTTCATCTCTTTGGGCAGATTGGATGACCTGCAGATACTTCCCCAAGTCAACCTTATGGAGTCCCACCACTCCCAAATCAGGTTCCTGTATTTGGCGAAAAAGAAGGAATTATGCCCACCACATCCAATCTGGCAACAAGTGGAACATTGGAAAGGGAAGCAGATTGATATCTGGTTTGACAGCTGGTTTGATGATGCTTGCTTTGCCTCTCTCTGCCCCGAACTTCCCTTCCCTATCAACAAGAAGCTGAGCTCTCTATGGGAAGGTGATACTTGGATTCTCGCATCAGACATCCTTTTGGAAGCAACTAATATTCTGAGAAGTGCTATCCAGGACATTCATCTTCAGCTGGATTCTGAAGACCAATTAGTTTGAAAATCCCACCTAGGCCAAGTTCTTACCTTTAAGGAAGCGTGGCAACTCACAAGATCCAGCAGGGCACTTATTGGCCAGGCCTATCTAGTATGAAATTCCCTCCTGCAACGAAGAGTCTCCTTCTTTGCTTGGAGATCGATGCATTGTAAGACCCCTATTCAAGCCTGGGCTCAGTCAGTTGGCTTCAATCTTATTACCGGTGCTGCCTCTGCAATAACAATCTGGAAACAACCCTCCATCTTCTCTTTCACTATCTGTTTGCCTCCGCTCTTTGGAATTGGATCCTAACATCACCTAAGATCTGGCTAGACCTCTCCAATAATAGTGACAATTGGCAAGAAAAGGAGCTTCATCAGTGTTTTTCACCACTACTTATGTTATTTGGAAGTGCAGAAATGATCTCATTTTCAGAAACTCTAGAGCCTCTCAGATGAAGGTTAGAACCTACCTATCAGAGTTGCTTTCGTCCTCTCTCAAGCGTATGGGAAAATCTTTCTTTGGTATGCCTTTTCAGGCGATTTGCATCTTTCTATCTGTTCCTCTCAAGACAGGTTTGGTAACTAATTTCTTCCCCATTACTTCCATTCTTTCTTTTGCCCTTTTTGAATGCTACCTTTTACTTGTATAGTGGCTAAGTTGGCTATGTGTAAGACCCCGACCCGAGTGATCTCGATTAGTGTTGATTAAGTTGCGTGTTAGTCTTGATTTGGTTTAGTGGAGTTTGGTTTGGTTTAGTTTAGAATAGCTTTGGAATAGCTTTGGAAATTTTGAGTGCCTTTGGTATTAGTGGGGCCCTTTGGGGGTTCCTTGTTTATGACTTTACGCGTACTTGAGGTTTTATCTTGGTTTTCTTGATTTGCATTTTATCCCGTTTTGTTTATCTCGTTATTGCCTTCAACTTTCATGTTGATCCCGTTCCCGTTCGAAACCCCGAAACTTGACTTTTCTAGCTTCAAGGGCAAAACAGTACTTTTACACCAAATCTGTACCTAATTAGTGTTATTCCCGAAACCCGCGAAACATATACTTTTTGGGAACTAGATATTTCGACGATCATTTCTTCCTTCTTCGTCGATTTCATCCGAAGTCCCGAAAACCACGATGTTAGCCCAACAAGGTTACTAGTTGGTGGAGCCCACTTGTGTAGCTTATAAAAGAGAGCTCATCCCCCTCTTTTCTCCTTTTTCCAGCACAACAACTGAGCCTAGGGTTTGTTTGCACTTTTCTCTCCTTCTCCTACCTTTTCCTTCTTCAAGCATCACCAAACTTGCACCAACATCTCAAAGGATTTCACCATCTTCTTCACAACTTCAAGAGCTTCCTATTGGTACCATTTTTGAAGGAATCCCACCTCTCCAAGATCTTCTTTTAGCTTGTCTTGCTCATTTGGAGCATCTATTGGTAAGCTCTCTCCCTAATCTTCTAGATTAGTGTTCTTCTAGCCTTAGAGAAGCTACATTTTCATTATTGAAAGCTTTCTCTTCTCCTTCATTGTTTTGACCCATTTTAGGGTTTGTTTTGGGGGTTTTTGTAGAGCTTGTGTTCTTGACTTGCAAGTTGCTTAGGAGCTTAATTTCCCTTGATTAAAGACCTAACGCAAGTGGATGATTTGATACTTTTATCTTTGAATGAGTTTTGATGAAATGCATTTATGTTTTCACCTAATATTTTGGTGTATTAATGACTTGTTTAGACTTGAAATAAATGCTTATATTAGCTCTTGATAGCTTGTTTTATCCAAGTATTAGATTGCTAATCAGGTTTGAAAGAATGTAGAAAGGAATGGAGGAAATGGAAAAGACCACTGAACTGCTGTAACAGAACCTGGGTTCTATTACGCAGTTCATGCGGTCGACCGGCCAAGGGGCGTGGTCGACCGGGGACACTGGAACAGGTCCCCCAGTTGGAAGACCTGCTGCACTGCGGGATTCTCTGTTCCGCAGTTCACGCGGTCGACCGGCCAAGGGCGCGGTCGACCGGCCACACAGAGGTCAGGCTCTCTGGAGCTTGACCAAAACACTGTTCACCCTATTTAATTTACAACTCCCGGTCGACCTGGCCCTTGGTCGGTCGACCGAGCCCACTGTGTATGCGGTCGACCGACCATGGGCCAGGTCGATCGGCCCAACTGGAAACCTGCCGAAAAAAAATGGACTTTTCACCCTATGCTAGATGGACTTTGAGTGGAACTTAGTGACCCTTTGGTGGACCCGTTTGACTTCTTTTGAGGATGGTTGAACCGACATTTCCTCACGGTTAATCCAGTTGTATCGGTACTTAACCTAGTTCAATCTTGAACGGTACGGAACGACGGGATATCCTTTCTTTTATCTAAACGCGAAATTGGTTTGTTTGGATATCGCGAATCCGTTTTCCTTTCGATGAATGAGTAGGTTGTAAGGTACTATTAGATTAACATTGTGCTTAGGATCCCATCCCTATTATGTTTGGTTTATTTAAAATTCGATTAGAGTTTGAATACCTAAGGTGCATAAAGAGTCTGGAATGTCTCCAAACTCAAGGAGTACCAAGTGATCATTACAATCGACATACGGGGTCCTTATTCACTTGATTTACATCGAATCCCGATACTTGTCCCGAATTTCAAGAAATGTGATTTATCATTCCCGAAAACATTGAATTTGTAACTAGAGCTTTTGTTAGCCCCGACATGCACTTCCCGTTTAAAAATGAAATTAGTGCTTTTGAGCACCCCGTCCCGCCAGTTTATTAAAGTACATTACATATGATTTGTACATGTCTTGTTTTACATGATTTGACCTATGAGTCGGCACCACTAAGCTTGGCTTTCCTTGCCGGTTTGATCTACCGACTTGGAGACCCTTTCCCGTCCCGCCAGCTGCAGTTTGGATCCCGCTACCCGGTTATTACCGTGGTCTTGTCCCGATACCCGATTCGCTACCGTGGTCCCGTCCCGTATTATATTATATTATGTATATGTTACTTATGTTGCATCTCCTCACTTCGGTGACTGAGACAACATCCCGATATACTCATGTCACTTCGGTGATAGAGGACTTAGCTATGTGTGGTTGCCATCTTGTCTGTTTCCCGTTTCCTTGGATACCTTACATGTTTTATATTGCATATGTATTTGAACAAATGTTTCTCTTGTTTTATGAAACTATTGCTTTGACAGGTTTAAATGTTTTACAAGGTATTTTCTTTATTGTTATGTCTTTTCACCCGTTGTCAAACCGTCATATTTGACCCTTTGCTTTGGTACTCAGGTCCCGTTGTTGGTCTCCCCGAGGAGGAGCTTGAGGAGGCGGTTGGAGAACCGCAACGTCTAGTAGAGTGGCATGCCGATGATGTCGTCTAGACATTCGGGTGCTTGAGTTGCGAAACATTTTGGGGAATAGAACTAACCATTCTTTTGGGGAACTTGATATTTTATTCATTGGCCTTTGTTGGCTTCTATTTTTTGGAACAATGTAATTAAAATATATTGTTGTAAACTTTAACTTTCTTTTGGGGTTATAGCTTTAATGATCATTGCTCATTTTGATACTAGTATGAAACATGCGTTGATCTTGTATTTTGGACATGAATGTATGAAATAGATTTGCTACACGCTTCCGCCACATAAAAGAAATATTCATGTCGATGTGATATCCTCACCGCGGACACCTGTGGGAAATCGCGTGTACGAGTGACATCCTTCTAGATGGACTCGTATACGTTTCGTTTTAGATTTAAATTAATTCATGCACAATCATACATACACATTATTAGTTCCCGATCCCGGATCAAGGCCCGCCTCGTCTTTGGGGACCCGGTCCGGGGTCGCGACACTATGTTTTCTGGGGCTTTATGCCTTTCTTTCTCTTCTTCTTTATATTATAATTTCCTTTTAGCCAAAAAAAAAAAAAAAAAACCACCAAAGTCTAGAAAATTAAATCTAATGGTTTGAACTTCTTCATAAACTTCTCAAAATCCATTACAAATTAAAATAAGGAATTTGACATCTTAGCTATTTTTAGCCATATAATGAAATGAACTTTTTGGATCATGAACTAGGAGCCAAAGGAATGAACAAAGCTATTTGATAGGCCCCGTGGGTCTCAAAATAACTATTTTTCTTATAGTACCAGAGCCTTTCTAAAATGGGGTTGTAAAATGCATCACACTCTTTGAGCTCCATTTCCCCCTTTTCCTTTTAATACAATCACCCTTAAAGCAAAAGAAATGTCTTATTTGTCACCATTTTCACACTTGATTTATGCAGGTGAATATTTTATACATACAAATAAACATGATGATGCATAAGTGTTACGCATGTGAACAATTTACGCATGCAAACAGACATGATGATGCATACATTAATGAGATGCATGTGAAACATTTATGTATGCAAACAAACTTAGACTTCCTTCTATGAGTCCCACATGTTAGGAGTCTATTCTTTTTATGTAATTGAATTTCTAAGATCAATGGCGGAGTCATGATTTTCTTTTTGGCGGGAAATAATGGTAGATCGATAATGTTAGTAATGAAGGCCAATGCTTCTCTTCCCGTTAAAAATGATGAAAAGAAAAGAAAATTCACTAATTCCTTCGATAAGTAAGGTATAGATTGAGTCTAATTATGAAGAGGGACAATAGACAAAGCAACAAGTTGTGTGTGTGTATATATATATATATATAGAAAAATATTCAAGTGAGAACTAATTCTCTCCTATTATATGAGAACTTTTTTGCGGTATGTGAAAACTAGTTCTTACCTGAATATTACCGATATATATATATATATATAAAATAGTTGTATGTTAAGAGCTCATAAAAGACGATTCCAACTAAAGCAATATTTTTCAATTTAAACAAATATTTTTTAGTATTTTCCTCGATGGGTTTTCATGCTTCAAAAGTGTTGGCATGGAACAAAGGAACATTTTTGAAGATTAAAGTTCACTCATTGTCTCGTTATCTTAGTCATCATTCCTTTTTTACAAGTTTCCCTATATAACGTTTGTAATATGACAAACTCGCCAAAATTGCTTTTTATATGAGTGAAACTTACCACTACTAATTTTTACTCTAGGACAACTTTACCCACGCAACATCTATATAAGAGCTTTTTGTATATACCCCCTTAAGGTTTGTAGGATTTATAAATAGGCCCTTGGGGTTCTAGTATTTATAAAGAGGCCCTACCTTTTCTTTTTAATGCCTTTCATATCCTCAGAATCAATATGCTAAACAAGAATGGGCAGCCACCATGAGATTTGTGTTGGATTTTTATATAAATGACAACTTTGCCCTTACATCCATTAAACAAAAATGAGTATATTATTATTTATAAAAATACTATTATTTTATCTCAAGTTCCAATAGTTTTTCTCAATAACTCTTTCATGGACATGAACGAGAGTAGACCCAGGTATAAGGGCCTGGGGACTGAAGCCCCCACCTATATCTGAGAAAAGTATAAATTCCCCCCGCCTCCCTTGCAAATTGTAAAAATTAATGCGTTTTTTTTTTTTTTTTCATTTGCCCCTTCTCCTAATAGTTTTTTTTAACATATAGCTAAAAACTCACCCACTCACAAATTCTAAAAATTGATATTTCTTTTTTACATTTGTCTGTTTTCCCCTACACATGAAGCATAATCATGTATTTTGAAACTTTCATCAATCCAACGATGGACAATGTATGGATTTGATAAATCATAGCCGGTTATATCGTACAAGTATTGATTGTCGTCATGATCAATTTGGATTTAATGAAATGAGCAATATATTGATAAAAAATAAATTTGCGTAGGGTTATTCTATTCCACTAAGTGCAATTGTTAATGTTACATGCTTTATAATAAAAATTGAGTTCAAACTTTTGAAATTATGCATGTAAGAGTAAAAGAGATGGACAAAAGTGTCGTTTCACTCTAAAAAACTATGGTGATTGGAAGACTATTGATTTTGGGGACACAAAAGGTATTAAGATAAAAATGCAGGGGGCTATTTACAGATACTAAAACCTCAGGGGCATATTTACAAATCTTGCAAACCTTAGGGGGGTATATGCAAAAAGCTCTCTATATAATGATAGGTATAGTTTTGAGTTTTTTGTATATACCCCCTAAGGTTTATAAGATTTGTAAATAGGCCCTTATGGTTTCAATATTTGTATATACCCCCCAGCCCTCTCATTTTAATACCTTTCATGTCCCAAAATTAGTAGCCTTATAATCACCATAAGTTCTTTAGAGTAAAATGACATTTTTGCCTATCTCTTTATTCATATATGCATACTTTCAAAAGCTTGAATTTTTTTTCTTTAAATCTTTTAATATTAACAAGAGTTTTTTGTATATACCCCCCTAGGCTGTATAGAATTTGTAAATAGGCCCCTGTGGTTTCAATATTTGCATATACCCCCCTACCTTTTCAATTTAATACCTTCCATATCCCCAAATTTACTAGTCATAGCAACCACCAAAAGATTTGTGTTGATTTTTTATAAAAATGATAACTTTGCCCTTAAGTTAAATTAAGAAAATATAAGTATGTCATTATTTATAAAAATACCATTATTTTATCCCAAGTCCCAATAATCTCTCTCAAATTCTCCCATGAACATGACACCTAATCATATATTTGAGACTTTCATTAATCTAATTGAGGGTTGTGCATGGATTGGGTCAATTATAACCAATTATAAGTACAAGTGTAGATTTTCTTTGTAATCGATTTAGATTTGATGAAATGGGCCCATATTGATAACAATGGATTTATGTAGGTTTTCTCTCTCCCACTGAATGTACTATAGTAATTGTTAATATTAAAATATTTAAAGAAAAACAAATTCAAGCTTTTGAAAGTATGCATATATGAATAAAGAGACGGGAAAAATGTCATTTTACTCTAAAAAAACTTATGGTGATTGTAAGGCTACTAATTTTGGGACATGAAAGGTTTAAAAATGAGAGGGCAGGGGATATATATAAATATTGAAACCATATGGGCCTATTTACAAATCCTATAAACCTTAGGGGGGTATATAAAAAGTCTTAATAATACTTGTATAAGAGCAATATACATTGTATGGGAAGAATTACCTTCTACAATTGTATGGCCGATAATTAATACTTATATTAGAGCAATATACATTGTACGGGACTAATTTCCTTCAACAGTTTGTATTCTCCCTTTTTTTTTTTTTGCTAACGGAGGGTTTCCAATCCTTTGGGCTGGACTATTCCCTCCGGGTCCAGAGAAAAGCAGGGTAAAACCCCTGTGGCCCCGGGGTGGTGGTAGCACGAGTGGACTCAACCTTCGATCCCATCTCTGAAGAGGGGTAATCGAGGGTCGACACCAAGACCTCTAACTCACCAGTCTTGAATAGTTTGTATTCCCATTGGCCCTCATTGATAAAAGGAAAACTGTGTAATCCATTGTATTGCAACTCCAGACATGATATGCGATGAAAAAAAGATATACATCTATGATCTATCTACCTATCATGCATTGGGAAAGGGTCAAAACATTTACACCTCTTTCCATCAAATCATCTCCATTCTCTCCCCATCTTTCTACCTGGCATGGCATGCATTGTTGGTAAGGATAAGAAACTTTTACATCTCTTCCTATCAGATCTCCTCTCTCCTCTCTCCTCTCTCCTCTCTCTTCATCCATCCTTTTGTGATTTTCTACACTTCACACAGTTACAAACAGCTGAGAGGGGCAACTGATATGCTAATATTTAAAAATGACTACAAAATAACCTCTTCTTCAATGAAAATGAATAATTAAGGGGAAGGGCAGAATGAATATCCAGTTAGCTAATATGCCCTAATAATTTATATCCTAATGAAGTTAAGTTCTTATCTATACATGTCCATACCTTATATCCTTAATTCACCCGCCGCTTCATATCCCACACGCCTTTACAAAAGGTAAATGGGATTTGTTAGCACATGAGTACTCCTCTGCTACTCTTTCTATATGTTGCTTGGCATGTTTAGTCCAGTAATTGTACCTGAAATTATTTGAGTCTAAGCGATCATAGACGCAATCTGGACCCAAAATGGAGCAGTATATCATATAGTATTATATTAATTTATTCGTTTATTCGTACGTTAATTTGTATATAGTAATATCAACCTAATATGTGGTTCGACTCTTTGGGGCCCACCTTTGATTATTCTACCCCTCCAGTGGCGGAGTCAGGAATTTCTTGCAAGCAATGACGATCGACAAATAAGATTAGCATATTTTCTAATGAAACGTCTAAACGATTGAAAATATGGCACATTTCTTTATAGTCTTTATAAAACTTTACTTAAATGGTTTATACTAAAATTTATAGAAATATGATGACCATAAAAAAAAATATAAATATTTTGTAGAGATCAATCTGGTAATATATTTTATTTGAGTGAAATATATATCTCATGAAAAGGGGACACTTATTTTATTGGCTACTAAATATTTCAAAGGCCCCAGTGTTATCTATATGTGGTAGACATAGGATAAAAGAAAGGAAAAATGAATCATGGAAGAGCTCTACAAGTGGCCACCACCTATGAAGATCTAAATGATTGGAAAGAATGGCCTTCCCATGTACTATATAGTCTTATCAAGTGAAGATCTAAATCATTGGAAAGAATGGCCTTCCCATGTACTATATAGTCTTATCAAGTTTCATTCAATTGACCCATCTTTACATCAATAACTTGTAAAGCACTCACATAAAATATTATAAACAATTCAATGATCTCATATAAACCAATTTAAAGTTGGGCCCATATCATTTGTAAAGTTTAAATTAAATCTAGTGGGCTCTGCTCAAGAGATCAGCCCTACAGGGCTCACACTCTGCACCTATTTTCATTTATTTTAATGTTCCTACAAAAGAGCTTCATTGAACTCTATTTCAAAGGCTTATAAAAAATGAAAAAATAAAAAATAAAAGCTACTTGAAAGAACCTTGAGACATGAGATCCGCCTACTTTGAGGAGAATAATAGCAAAATTTGCTGAGAGGATATGAAAAGTTTGTTACATGTGCATCCTTAACAAACAAGCACAAAAAAGGAATACCCTAGGCCAGTTTGGCAACTCTACTAATAGAGTCAAGTGAATTAAAGTTGACTTTAAAGAAAGAATAAAATATAAGTGAGTTATGATGATATTTTATTTTTAGTTGTTTGTTATGGGATTTTTTTAACTTTTTGTATGGGAAAGTGGAGTTTTTTTTGTATTTTAGTGGATAAAGGTAGTTGTTTTTTTAACATTTTTTTGAAAAAGATGGAGGGAGTTTTGAATTAAAGTGCTTTTGATGTGACATCTTATTTGAAAAGTGAAAGTTTTACTTGACTTTTACTATGTTAATAAAGTGCTTATGATTTTCTTTTCAAACTCACTCTTCTTTGTAAAAGCAAAGTGTTTTTGAGGGGCAAAATTGTAAAAAATTAAACTTTCACATCTATTATATTTCTAAATTTCTCTTCTTCAACAAAGAGGGGAAAAAAAATTAGGAGCGATCGCCCCTCCCTCTGCCATTGTACCCCTCACATGCACTCATGCAAAGTAGCAACAACATAAATTTGATACTTCTTCCGAGCAACACTTTATACTAGCCATCATCTATTGGAAAAACTCAAAAATAAGAAATCCAATGTTTGGATTTTGGTTTCGTAGAAATCACTTTTCATATTCATGCATTTTTGTGTTGGAAGAGTAATGGAAATTCCATGAAAAAGCCCTTTTGACAACCCATTTCTCATTTGGAAACTTATGTATGACTTCTTTTATATATGGTCCCACATCGGATATGTTGAAGTGGAAGTGGGCATTTATTAGAGACCCCTTTGCCAACCACGGAAGTCTATTAGTAGACTTAGAGCTTTAAGCCAGAAAGTGAAGGCATTTATTTTGCACGATTAAATTTTGTAAATATATATTCCTCATATATATATATTACATTAACTGATAAGCCCCAAAGGCGGACTCTACTAATTGGAACAATGAAGGGAGAATTTATATGTTTTTATATGCTAAACCTTATAAATTTTGTAAATATTTTTTTCAGTGAAAGTGCTCTCTTTAATCTTTGTTACCATAAATCAAGATTGCGGATTTCATATGAAAAGGGATACTTGTCACGATCTATGAAAACTCTTCCTTGAAAGAAGGCTTCATCAGTCACTTTGGACATGTGGTAAATATGATAGATTGCCTAGAGAATGTGGGGTACTTGCCCAGTTAGTTGGGAACCTCGCCTCCCTCCCAAATGAGCAGAATCGATTCGTTGATGTCTCCCATTGTGTGACTCTTACCTCCCCAAGTGTGAGGGTGTTTTCTTCTTGATTGTGGGAGTCTTTCCTCCCCGCTCGTGCGAGTGCATTCTCCCCATTTACGCGTGTGTTCTCATGTAAGCAGTCCCCTTGGTTGGACTAACCAAAACAAGAAAAGAAAAGAAAAAAAAAAAAAAAAAAGGATGGGTTACCTAAAGACTTTCATAGCAGGTCTAACTTACGATTTGGAAAATGTCCCTTTAATCAATGGGACACCCTCTCACCCAAATCCTACTCGTGCATCATAATTCAGACTCAAGCATATATAGTTGTGTAAACAAGCTTTGGCTGGCTCATCCTCGAAACCAGTTAGCCCATCTCCACCTGAGCTCGATCCAATTTGAGTAGCCCAGTTCAAACGAGGCCCAATCACTTAAGCAAGCTCGAAATCAAGTTGAACCTGAGCTCATCAAATCGCAATGGCTTGAATTTTTACAATTGTTATTAACAAGTTTACTAACAAGCCCATTAATCAAATGGCCATATATATACCCATCAATTCAAACCAATTATGAGGCCAACCTAATATTAACCCGATCGAGCTTAACAGTGCTTATAATTAGCTTGAGCTTAACAGGCAACCTAATCTTGGATAAACAAACACACGAGCAGAGCTCAGCCTCAACTCCAGTCAAGCCAAGTTGAACCCAGCTGGATCATGACTTGAACGCCCTAACGCGCTGAAGCCTGAACCCAAATAAGCCCATTCAAGTAGTAGTGATCTAAACGAGTCTAGTTATATATGGATCTGATTCATCTTATATCTGGGCCTGGATGCAATCTTGATGGAACCTGTCCTATATTCGAGCCCAATGCTAGTACTAAAAGATACTGCATGTGAATTCTCATACATGCCAGGGAATAGTAGGAATTAAAGTGTGGACCTGAGGATGGAAAATAAAAACTGCTGCTAACTAGATTGTGAGCTATATAATACTCTATCATCTCAATCGGGCAAAGTATTGTTGGACTTGAATAATGGTGGCCCACATGACCATTTTCAAAATGATCAGTTATCTCTCATTTATCTTTCTTTTTTTAAGTTTTCCTTTTGTAACTGTCATCTATGTTAATTTGAGGGTTAAAAGCAATTTATTCTCTTCTTGATGGAAGGAGAGATTCAGGGCCTATAAAAGGCAACCCGGGTAATTCTCTTGGCTACGATAGATTCTCTGCAACCATCATTTACCGGAGAAGAAAGGAGAAAGCACAAGAGAGTTGTGATTCCCCATTGAAGACCAACCTTCTGTTGGATCAGCGTTTGAAAATGGCACAATCAGGTACCATTTTACTACACTACTGGTTTAGATTATATTTTATAGTATTATTGGATTGATACCAGAGAGGGTTTATAAACCCAAGATTTTCTAACATTTGGTATCAGAGCCAATACTGGTTTCAATCCAATGATCTATTATTATTATTATTATTTTTCATGGGGTTTTCTGGATTCTTCCGGAGTAAAAACCCAAATACCCAGAGGAAAGAAATTTTGGGTATTTGATAAAGATTATTCAATTCATTGGATAATAACAGCCTCAGAAAATGAGGATTACAGTGCCCAACCCAATCTGAAATGGATGGAAAGAAAAGATTTATTTTCTGTCATTTAAATTTCTTTTATTTAAGAATTACATCAGAGCAAACATGCTAGCTTGATAATGTGATGGGTGTAAGAAAAGGTAACAGAGATGAATGTAATTCTCTTTACTTATTTGTGCTTCTATAATGAATTTTTATTATTATTAAAGATTTATTAAAAAAAAAAAAAAAGGGGCTCTGTGCGCTGTCATCTCCATTCTGTCTTGGGCGACTGGGCCGGGCCAGACAGGTTGGGTCAACCCGACCTTACTAGCCCAGCCGGTTACCCATGCAGGATATGCTGGGCCAGGTCAGGTTATAGTTCGGCCCAACCTGACCTGACCCACTATTCATAATTTTTCTGGGCTGGGTCAGTTTCTGGCTGGGCCAGTTAATGGGCCAATTGTAGTTTGGGCCTGACCCGTTAAGGGCCCACTAAGCCCATTTCAGTTTTGGAGAAATTTTTCCAGATGGACGCATTTATTAGACGGTACATATTTGTACATTTAATTGACCAAAATAAGCCACAGAAGTGACCCAAATCAAAGTTCAGAAGTTGACCCTAAATTATAAAATTGAAAATTATAGTATGATCGATGGTTCTGATTATTCTAATAATATTTTTTACCATCAAATCATTCTATCAGAAGTTAATAGGGTCTAATTGAGTTCTGAAATTTTTTGTTTTGGGATTGATTGGCCAAGATCAAGTTCGATTCTTCATTAAAGTTTGATTCTAATTATTCTTATATATTGTTTATTCAATCCGATCATAGCTGTTAAATTGAAAGTGTTGGCCATATATAACATTCTGAATTCATTGATTAATTTCAGAATTGAAAAGATTGGTCAATAATGGACGGTCCAGATCTTATTTTGATCATAAAAGACACATTTGGACATGGATCAACG
Source organism: Camphora micrantha (assembly GCA_003546025.1). Lineage (NCBI taxonomy): Eukaryota > Viridiplantae > Streptophyta > Magnoliopsida > Laurales > Lauraceae > Camphora > Camphora micrantha. The sequence continues at coordinate 25,766,975 of QPKB01000004.1, forward strand.
ATCCGTTTTCTTCTGTGTATTGATGGTATTGAGATCTATCACATGAACAGATCTGATGGATTGATTTATCACTCTAAATTAGAGCATATTTTATTTTAACATTATAATCAACTTTTTTTTGCTACTTCCGCTGCTAATTTTGCTTTATTAGTGAAATCAAAGTTCTATTTTCTTGTTAATATTTAAATATGCTCACTATGGTTTAATATTTAGAGTTATTGGATTGGATGGATGTATGCTTGTGGTGAATCTATTAAAGATATTAAGTATTGATCAATGATCAATTAATGATCATTTTGACCATTGATCTATGAAATGATGCTTAATCAACTTAAATGTGATATAATAAAGTTATTCGGAAATTATATAATGGTGCATATGGACCAATATTTTAGATTGATTGGTTCATCACACTTGATGACAGAATGAACTAACTTTATCACTTAAGTGTTGTTATCAATTTATAGAATATAACAATTTCTTAACTTGGTAGTCGCCAAAGCGACCCAATTATAGACAATTGTTTAATTCTTTAAATTGAGTTGAGGTATTTCAAACTCTATTGTTTGAATATGACAACACTTAAAATTACAATTTCATAAAGGAAATGGTTCGATTAAGCCCAAAGGTATGATTGTCCATAATTTGAAATTGGAATATGACATGGTTTATAAATGTGTTTTGCTTGTATTTGATTTATACCCAAAGGATTATATTCAATACAATCACATCATATATTATAGACATGGTCATATTAATCAAAGAAAAGTAATATATTTACATATTGTTTTTCAACCCAAAGGTGGCTTTACAATGATGTACATATCACTTTTAAATTTAAGTATATTGCGTAGCTAAATTCAAAGCATCACATAACTTATTGTTACTTGTTTTATTTTTTTTTCTTCAGTTACAAATTCCATGGCATCACTTTCGACTTTAGGGAATATACCCATGTTGGATGGATCAAATTTTATTGAATGGTTGGACATGTTATTGTTAGCCATTACTTACTTGGACCTTGATATGGCTTTGGATGAGCCTAAGCCAACAATGCCCACGGATGCGAGCTCAGTTGATGAAAGGGCTAACTATAATAGATGGATTAAGGCTAACAAGGTTGTGATTAGAATAATAATAAATTCAATTTCGAGGACCATTAGAGGTTCCATCGAAACAAAGGAAAATGCTAAGGACCTACTAGAAGCTATAAAAGGTCAGTTTCAAATAACTGATAAAGCTTTAGGTGCATCCTTGATTAGCCGTCTTACAAATATAAAATATAATGGAACGTTGGGAGTAAGAGAACACATATTTACAATGACAAATATCGCTTCTAAATTGAAAGAAGTTGATATGCCTGTGTCTGAAAAATATTTGGTGCAATTCATTTTCAATTCTCTTCCTCCCGAGTTTGGCCCATTTAAAGTAACCTACAACCAGAGCTCAACTCCGTGGACATTGAATGAGTTAATTGCAAAAGCTGATCAAGAAGAAAGGAGGCTTAAAGCTGAGGGACAATTGACAATTAATTATGTTTCTCAAAACAAGTCCAAGGGAAAAGGAAAAGGCAAAAAGAAAACCAATGTTCAGGAAGCAAAGCCCAACAAGAAAGAGAAAGGGGCACAGAAGAAATGTTTTTTCTGTGGGAAAAACAGACATTTTAAGAAGGATTGCCTAAAGCGTAAAAGTTGGTTTGAAAAGAGAGGTACAAATATATCTTTTGTACGTCAAGAAACCAACTTAGCTAATATCCCATCAAATTCTTGGTGGGTCGACTCTGGAGCAACCATTAATGTATCTGGTTGTGTGCAGGGATTCCTTTCAAGGCGGACTCCAAATGATAGCGAGAAAACCATTACGATGGGGAATAAAAAGGAATCAAGGGTTGAAGCTGTAGGCACTTATAGGCTGGTGCTTGACACTGGTCATGTCTTGGATTTAGATAATACTTTCTTGGTTCCTGATATTTCTAGAAATTTGATTTCTGTTTCCAGGCTTGATTGTAATGGTTTAAATTTCAACTTTGGACATGGCATTATGCATATTTTTAGAAATAATATTTTGATTGGGAATGGTTTTATGTGTGATGGTTTGTATAGATTAAAGTTAGATTCTCTATATGAACAATCTTTACACACACCTCACATTAATTGTGGTTAGAACATAAGCATGAAAAGAGGGTCACTAAATGAGAACTCATGAAGGCTGTGGCACAAAAGATTAGGGCATATCTCTGAACAGAGAATGAAAAGATTGGTGATTGATGGTTTATTGCCCAATCTTGATTTCACCGATTATGGTGTTTGTATTGATTGTATAAAGGGAAAACAAACCAATACAAACAAGAAAAGTGCCACAAGAAGTTCTGCACCCTTAGAAATTATTCATACAGATATATGTGGTAAAATTCATGTTCCATGTTTTACGGGAGAGGAATACTTTATCACTTTTATAGATGATTTTTCACGATATGGTTATGTCTATTTGATTAAAGAAAAATCTGATGCTTTAAAAGTCTTTAAGATTTTTAAGGCAGAAGTAGAAAAGCAATTAGACATAAAAATTAAAGTAGTGAGATCCGATAGAGGTGGTGAGTATTATGGTAGATACACTGAATCGGGTCGTAACCCGGGCCCATTTGCTAGATTTCTAGAAATGGAAGGTATTGTAGCACAGTATACAATGCCGGGCACACCTCAACAAAAGGGTGTAGCCGAAAGAAGGAATAGAACATTAATGGATATGGTACGGAGTATGGTTAGTAACACCAACTTACCCGATTCAATGTGGGGAGAGGCACTAAAGATGGCAATGTATATATTGAATCGTGTTCCTACGAAAGCAGTTCCCAAAACTCCTTTCGAGTTGTGGACCGGTAGGAAGCCCAGCTTAAATCATTTTCGAGTCTGGGGTTGTCCATCTGAAGTGAGAATTTTTAACCCACAAGAAAGGAAATTAGACCTTAAAACAATTAGTGGATATTTCATTGGTTATCCGGAAAAGTCTAAAGGGTATAGGTTTTATTGTCCGACCCATACAACTAGGATTGTTGAATCTCGAAATGCCAAATTTTTAGAAGATCATGAGAAAAGTGGAAGTGATCATAATAAAACTCTGACTTACAATGAAATAAGGGATCCATTTGAGTTACCTCTTATACATAATAGAGTTCTTGTTCCACTTAATGATTATCAAAAGGAACAACAACCACAAAATTCTCAAAATCCATCAATGAGTCATTCCCTGAACAAAATAATGATCCACTTCAAAATACACAACATAGCATCAATGAATCTGATCCGGAGATATTGAGAAGGTCAACTCGAATGAGAAAACCTGCTATTCCGGATGACTATGTAGTGTATTTGGAAGAATCTGATATTGGCATTAAAGAAGATCCTAAGATGTTTAAGGAAGCCATTGAAAATGAGAATTCCTATAAATGGTTAGATGCCATGAATGATGAGTTAGAATCAATGGCCACAAATGAAGTTTGGGATATCGTTGAACTACCCAAGGGTTCCAAGGCCGTTGGCTGTAAATGGGTCTTTAAGACCAAAAGGGATTCCAAAGGAAAAGTTGAACGGTTCAAAGCCCGACTCGTGGCTAAAGGTTTTACTCAGAGAGAAGGTATATAATATCATGAAACCTACTCTCCAGTGTCTAAAAAAGACTCATTTAGAATTGTTATGGCAATTGTAGCTCATTTCAACTTAGAGTTACATCAAATGGACGTCAAAACAGTGTTCTTAAATGGAGATCTAGAAGAAGAAGTGTATATGGAACAACCTGAAGGTTTCGTCAAAAAGAATGAAAATAAACTAGTTTGTAAATTAAAGAAATCGATATATGGTCTTAAACAGGCTTCCAGACAATGGTATTTAAAGTTTAATCACATTATTACATCTTATGGTTTTACGGAAAATACCGTTGATCATTGTATATATCTCAAGGTTAGTGGGAGCCGATTTATGATTTTAGTCCTATACGTCGATGACATTTTATTGGCTAGTAATGATCTTGGAATGATTTACGAAACTAAGGAATATCTTAAGAACAATTTTGATATGAAAGATATGGGTGAAGCGACCTTTGTAATAGGAATCGAGATTTATCGAGATAGATCTCGAGGATTACTTGGGTTATCACAAGAAGCCTATATTAAAAATGTACTTAAGAGATTTCGTATGGAAGGGTGTAAGGCACAAAATGTACCTATGACAAAAGGTGACAGGTTTAGTAAAGAACAATGTCCAAGAAATGAAATTGAAAGAAAACAAATGGAAAATTGTCCTTATGCAGCTGCAATCGGATGTTTAATGTATACACAAACATGCACTAGACCCGATATCAGTTTTGCAGTTGGCATGCTTAGTAGATATCAAAGTGATCCAGGAATGGCACATTGGGTAGGAGTTAAGAAAGTTTTGCGATACCTTAGTAGCACAAGAAATTACATGCTTTCTTATAGAATGTCCGATCATTTGAAGTGATTGATTATTCGGATGCTGACTTCGCTGGTTGCCTAGATACAAGAAAATCGACTTCAGGATACATCTTCCTGTTAGCTGGCGGGGCAGTTTCATGGAGAAATGCAAAACAAACTTTAGTGACTCCATCTACATTTGATGTTGAATACGTAGCATGCTTTGAAACCACAGGTCATGCTCTATGGATGCGTGATTTTATCTTAGGACTACGTGTTATGGACACCATTTCTGAGCCCTTAAAGATTTATGGTGATAATGACATTGCAAGAAGATTTGCTCAGAATGACAAGGTTTCCAGTAAATCAAAATTTCTGGAAGTAAAATACCTTGTACTAAAAAAGAAAAGGTACGAGATCGGTTAGTGTCTGTCGTTGGGATCCCGACAAGCCTCATGATAGCAGATCCTTTGACAAAGGCATTGGCGCCAAAGGACTACAAAGAGCATGTTAGAAATATGGGCCTAATTGAATTGCCTTGTTAAATATATGTAAAGACACTGTCATATTTATCATTGAAATAAGATTTCGTATTTTCTTACTTTATTGAAATTATAGTCACATGTGATTGAAGTGTATAAAGTGAGAAAATTAAAGAAAAATGGCATTATTGTACCCAATAAATAGGATTGCCGTGAAAATCATCCTATTTTACCCTTATTAAGGATTGTGTTAAGTTAGAATGTTAGTGAATTAATTATGGAAGGAAGCAAGTCGTTCAAGACATGTAACCGCCATAGTTCTCATTGGCAAACTGACTTAATTACAAATTAAAGATTGACATAAAGGTTGAGATGGCAATTGTTATTTTTTTTTAAAAAATTGTGATCACCAGTCAAAGTCATTTTCGAACTTAATTTTTCGATTTTATTTTAGATTCTGTTTTGTGGTCATATGGACCAAGTGGGAGAATGTTGGACTTGAATAATGGTGGCCCACATGACCATTTTCAAAATGATCAGTTATCTCTCATTTATCTTTCTTTTTTAAGTTTTCCTTTTGTAACTGCCATCTATGTTAATTTGAGGGTTGAAAGCAATTTATTCTCTTCTTGATGGAAGGAGAGATTCAGGGCCTATAAAAGGCAACCCGGGTAACTCTATTGGCTACGATAGATTCTCTGCAACCATCATTTACCGGAGAAGAAAGGAGAAAGCACAAGAGAGTTGTGATTCCCCATTGAAGACCAACCTTCTGTTGGATCAGAGTTTGAAAATGGCACAATCAGGTACCATTTTACTACACTACTGGTTTATATTATATTTTATAGTATTATTGGATTCATACCAGAGAGGGTTTATAAACCCAAGATTTTCTAACAAGTATTGGGTATGGACCTGATAGAAACTGGATTGGGACCCAATTGTTAGTCAGGAGGTTAAAGAAGAAGGGACCATAGGCGGATCCTTCAGTTCAGGTCCTTTGAATTTACCTATAAGCTAAAATAATGCCGGGGACCATTTTAGGTGATGGACATTATCATTCATCCTGACCGTTGATGCGTTTTTGGTTTGGGTCTAGTCCTGCTAGTTTGGGTTTGACCAGTTGTAACCCTAATTATATTCTTCCTTTTACATTTAGTACGACTGTCTTCCACCTTTGTGGGGCTTGGATTTGCTGGCGTTTGAATCCTTCTCAAGACGTTTTGTCCTGTTCTGTTTCCCGCCGTATCTGCAGCAGCCTTTGTTGACCACCTAAATTGCATTTACACCCCTACCTACATTAAGAAAGAGAAAAATTACATTTACCCCCTTCACAGCCGAACAAAATACAAGAAACATCCTAACAAAATACAGCTGTCCGAAACAGCTGTCCGAAATCCAAGAAACAGCTGTCCGAAATCCAATCCAGAAGCAAGTCTATAAAGCAAAGAGCTGTGCTACATAGACAGAATTTGGGATCGGTCCAAAGACCGGTCCCAAAAGTTCTGTCCATTTAGACTTTTGCGAAAGCAAAAATATTGGAAGGTAAAGAAAAGCTTTTAATCCTCTTTTTCTCATGGTAGAAGCTTTAGATCCTCTGAATCGTACTTCAAATCGAAGGAGGAACTTCATCTTTGGGGGTGGGGGTGGGGGTGGGGGGACGTCGGGATTTCATGTTGGGTTCCGGGGTGGGGGGGGGGGGGCAATCCTCTTAATCGTACTTCAAACTAAGGGGGCGGGGGGCAATCCTCTTAATCATACTTCAAACTAAGGGTGGAGCCAGGATTTCATCTTTATTTTTTTTTTGGGCATGGGTGGGTGGGGTTGTTTTAGCATAGAAAAAAAAATCCAAAAACTTGCAGGGGCGGGGAGGGGGGGCGGAGGGACCCTCTTAATCGTGCTTTAAATTAGGGCGGAGCCAGAATTTCATCTTTTTTATTTTTTATTTTGGCTGGGTGGGTGGGTGGGTGGGTGGGGTTGTTTTAGCTTAGAAAAAAAAATCCAAAAACTTGGGGGGCCCATTTTGGTGCTTTAAAGGGGTTTTCCAAAGCTAAGGAGGGCCAGGGCCCCCCGGGCCTCATTGTGGTTCTGCCCTGCTTTAAACTAAAAAAATGGTAAAAATTAAAAATAAAAATTCACTTGTTGGAAGAATTAAGAAATGGATCCACACGTGATTTTAAGATTAGAAAGGAGAAATGTTTGATGGCTCAGATGGACGTGACTGCCAGTGGGACATCATTGGAATCATCATATTAATGGTGCAGATTTGTTGGTGCTGTAGCTTGTTTGTTAGCTTTATCAACTCATAATGAATCTTCCATTTTCGTACTAAAAAAGATTAAAAGATTAGTGGTCCCATTAGTTCAATCTCAGCAACGCTGTTTTTCAATATACAAATTCGAGCCTCAATTTAAAATACAGAAATGATTCTGTCCTTACCTCTCTTTCATAAACTAACCATTTTGTCTATATGTAACCCACCTCTATTAGATGAAACCCACTCGATATAAAAAATTTATACAGTACTGGTGCTTATTGGCTTTTTTTTTTTTTACCCCTTATTGACCACTTGAAGAAGAACAAAAATTTAAAATCTTTGAATGTTGACAAAGGACAACCCAATAACCAGAGAAGAAAAACTTTTCTTCCGCTAAGGCGGTAAGGTTGCTTTTGCAATATTTCCTCCTCTTAGAGTATTTCTAATAGACACTTCAAATTTGGATATGTCTTTTTCCAAATAAAGGCTTGTGTGGCAAAAAAAAAGTAGAAGTAAATTTGGCATTTCACTTTGACAACTCCAAGAGAGATGTCACATAATTATTACTACTTTTTATTTAACCCTTCACACCATTATTTTATTTAAAAAGTAAGAAAAAACAGTTCACTTTATGGTATGTCAAATTTGGCATACCATCTCATGCTTCAAATTCATGTAGATTATGAAATAAGTGTTGGAATCTCTCTCATATGCCAATTAAAGCAAAAGGATGTTGACATGGCCAAAAGCAGTATCCGTTGGAGTTGCTCTTAGAGAGGATGAAAAGTTGCATTTACGAATATATTGTTAATACATACCGCGGTAAAATTGCAAATAGACAGTTCTTTCCCTTCTTATTTTTTTCCTTTATTTACACCTTGTTCGAGTCACGAGTCGGGGCTTAGGTCCACATAATAATAGATGGACATGTATGATTAACGTTTAAATGCAATAATATCAAGGAGTAAATTAGCCAAAGGTCCCTAAATACTGTCCTTTAAGGCCTCCAATCCATAGGATTTTCGGTTAAAGCCTTTGGTCCATGCACCTAAACTTATTGCAGGTAGAGGTCCCTAAGTATGTTAAATCATACATTTGCATGACTGATTTGCCCTTCTACCCATTTGAAGTTATGTCACGCATTTAATTCCTAATTTTAAGCTCCTTTAAACGCATCAAGCTGTCTAACGGATTTTATTTCCTAGTTTTGGATCAAGTTTTGAAATTCAAATGAGATGAAATATATCAAGTTTCAAAATTCAAATGGGAGAAACAATTCCAAGCCTCTTACACCAATGTAGAATTCACTATAGAGGCACTATTTGCAGAAACTTTTATGGATTTTCTTTCCAAATATCAAATAACCATGCCCCAAGCTCTGATCATTAGCCTATTTTTTTCCAACTAATCTTTGCCCCACCTCATTGTTGAGGAGTTTCTGAGCGTGGGAGTTTCTATGATCGTCGCCCCACAAGACATGAGAAGAATTGTACCAAGACATATCAAAAGTATTGAACTGATTTTTGCCCCACACGAGATCAATATTGACTCCTTTTAATATGTTCGTTCTAGTCGTGCACGAAAGTTTATGTGATTTTCTGTAGTTTTCTTCCTCACGTGGCTACTATATGTCCTTTCTTTTCTTTTTTTTATTGTGAGTTTCTTCAAAAAAATATATAAGTTTATCTTAGTTTTTTTCAGAAGGTTTTATTTCAAACTCAGATAAATTTATCTGAACTTCTGGCAAAACTCAGAAAATTTTATCTGAGTTTGAACAAATTTATCTTAGTTTAGAACAAATTTTTCTGAGTTTGAAAAAAAATTTTCTGAGTTTTGTCCAGTCCCATGTGCAGATTTTCTAGATGATTTTCCCTTCTCAGATAAATTTATCTGATTTTTTCCCAATCCCACGTACAGATTTCTAGATGATAAATTCCTTCATTGAATCAGTATTTCCCCTTTTTTTCTCTTATTTGTCATAATCCTTGATTTGTGCAGTCAAATAATCTCCGTGAAATTGACAGGTTTTCTCCCTTTTTTTCTCAAATAAAACTCTTAATGAAATCAATTTTCCTTTTATGTATACCGCACAGAGTGTATTAAGAGGGGCACTTTGGACTTAATTTTTAACCATTTAAAACTTGAAAAAGGACCTTTGGCTCTATGGAAAAAGAATGTTGACCGTTTGCAATAAAAATCAAAGTTGATGGACCTCCAACTAAATGCCCCTAATATCAAACCACAATAAATACAAAATAAATCAGTTGTTTGGTAAATTTACTTTACCGGTGAAGTGAAGTAAATGGTTAATAAAAGAGAGAATAAAAGTAAAGGTTTAGTCAAATCAAAAGGCGAGAGAGTAGCTTTTTGGATTTCTCTTATAAAAAAGATGAGTGCTTTTTCGTAAGGGTGCTGAGTGGTTGGGAGCCGGAATCCTTATCTTGCTTAAATATACATATAATTATAAGAAAGGGAGTAGCAATGTGAGGGGACTCAAACCCATGACATCTCACAGAAGGTGATATGACCAACCGGTTGAGCTAGCCTAGGACATGGTCAGAAACTGTTTTTTATATATTTTTTTTACAACAAAAAATTATTCATATAAAAATTAACTTTTTTTTTATGACGGAGGGTGTCCTAGCCCTTTGAGGCGATGTAATCCCTTTGTGCCCCGCATAAAAATTGACTTAAATCTCACTACCATATTGGAATCCTAAGGACCATTGAAATGGTCATGCATAGAAAAACAAACAATTTGTATTTTACTTTTTCGATCTATTCTTGATTTATCAGGGACATCAGGTCCACTTCCTGTTCACAGGAAGGTGTGATAGGAGAGAGTTGATCAGAAGAAGGTGGGATCAGAGGAAGTCTACACATGCTAGATCAAGGTTATAGCTTCTCTGCTCACTATGTTGACTGGAGGAGCATCGGATGAGAGAGACCAACGCACCAAACTCTATAGAGCTTGCACAAATACTTTTGAGCACCCAACACATCAAAATCTCTCTCTCTCTCTCTCTCTCCTCTTTAGAATTTCTTCTGCAACTAAATGTACCTCTTGTGGGTGGAAAAGATGTCATGTTTAGCCCAAAAGATGGTGACCCAGGCCAGATCTCTCTCTCTCCCCCACCTAGATTTTCTTCTGCAACTAAATGTTTCTCTTGGATTAAGGGTGTAAAAGATGTCATTTTAGGCCAAAAGATGGTAACCCAGATCTCCATCTCTCTCTCTCTCTGGACATGGGAAGAGCTTCAAAGGAGGAAGAAGTATGGGGATATATGGAGGCTTTAGCTCATTCTCTTGGACAGAAAAGGATTTGACGGCATCAGTCTCTGCACACAAGCTTCGCCTTCCCCATCATCAACTCAGGTACCTTTTTATTTAATTTTTCTTAATTTTCTCAAAAATCATAAGCTCTTTTTTTAAGTTTTTTTTTTTTTTTTTAAAAAAAAATCATTTGCCTTTTTTCTTCTCTTTTTTTCAAGTTCTTGATGGCGTGTCCAGGATGAATAAAAAACCATACATACCCGATGACTTCATAATGACAAAAATGCCCCTTAGTCAACTGGATATCCTTAGCTCGAACCCAACCCGACCCGACCAAAAATCGGGTTTGGGTCAGATGGGTTCCGGCCTTCAGGTTTTGGCTAAGACGCAAGTTGCAGGCCAGGCCAAACTAGGTCCAATAGAGTCAAATCATGACATCAGCTGATGTCATAATTATACATTAAATGATTAAAAAGTTTAATATATGAGTATGAAAGAGAAGTAAAATATAAATTAGGATACGAGCGAATAAATAGAAAGTAGGGGAACCTAGAAATTTCATTTTAAATAAGTAATGTAACTAAAGTGACACTTGCAATTTCACATATCTACCGCTGATATGATAATTGTATTTTTAAAATGCAAATATGATTTATAATTGTATTAATCCAACGGTGTATATCACTCTCAAATAAATAAAATTTCAAACCAAAATAAGATGAGGTGGGACGCACGATGTGAATGGGTTGGATCAGCCATAGGTGTGCCAACAACATGGACCCGATTATTTCTCCACACATTGCACTGGCTGCATTATTTGTTTTGAATTTTGCAAACTGATCATATTAGTTGGAACTGGGAACTTCAATAGACAGTGTTAAGAAAGTGCACCCAGACACTTCATTTCTTCTCTCCTGATATAAGATGATAGCCATCTCCAAGTAGGTCTGGTTAATTTCGTACCTATCCCTTCCCTAATCTCCTTCTCTCGCTCTACATAAATAAATAAATATATATATATATATATATATATATGTGCATCTTCTGCTATAACTGGTAGAGTACGTACGATAACGGGATCTTACTAGACATGGCCGAAGTGAACTTGAGAAATCTACTTCCTGGTTTTCGTTTTTGCCCGAACGATCTCGAGTTAATGTGCTATGTCGAGAGCAAGAATCGTGGTTGCAATATTGATTTCATTCCAGTATATCATATCTCTCAGCTCAAACCTGATCAGCTTCCACAGAGTAGTATTAATTAGTTCCTCTCTCTCTCTCTCTCGTTTTTGTTTATAATTTTCTTTTTGCAGGTTGCTTCTCTCCTCCTTTCAAATAGTAGATTGAGTCAGGAAGTTAGACTTGAACGTTTGATTTAACATAACTGGTTTAGTTCAATCCAGTTGTTAGGATTTTGTTTATATATATTTTTCGGAGTCTTAAATATATTAGTCCTTCTTGAAGTTGATTTATTTGGATAGATTTTGAATATGGTATGAAAGCCTTCTCTTTTTCTTAACAAAAGTGGTGAGTTGGGCAGTTAGACTATGAATATTTGATTTAAGAGATCTGGGTTAGTTCAATTCATTTCTTAGGAGTTGGTTTTTCTGAATTGAAAGATCGATATTGTGTCCTCGATGAAGTTGATTTATGAGATTTTGAATGTGGTATCAAAGCCAACTGTTTTTCAATTGAAAAAAAATTTATGGTGCTAATTCCTGTACTGATCTATGGTTTTAGAACATATGGGTGGTTGGTTACATTGCTCTAGGAGTAGGATTAGATCAGTGCAAAGAATTCCACTTAGAACTTGGTTCTGATTTCCAAATCCTGATTTGTATGTTGAAAGATCCGGGCCTTTTCAACTAGTTAATTAGCTTCTTTCCTCCCTCTCAAACTGCTATGTTGTAGACAATGCATGTTGACAGATTTGATCAAAACACACAATCAACATTATATTTGGGTATTGAATCTGGATCTTCTGCGCATCATTCAACTGGATTTACTTTTAGCCCCAACAGGAGTCGGGATCACTTCTGGTGAGTTTATTACTCTGATCGATTTGCAAATGTCAGGATCTTAATAGAAAAGAAAAGAAAAGAAAAACTAGTAATTGTGTAAAACAGTTTCAATACTGTTGTTTCTCTTTTGTTTCCAAAACCGTTTTCCTTCTCCAACATTTCTTTTCTATCAGTAGCAACGATAGAACTCTGATTGGACAAGCAAACTCAAAGCGCTCTCTCCTTTGATGCCCTAATGCGGGTATTCTCTCAAATCAGATGAAGAATGTATTTGTAGTGTCTGGTTATTTGAATACTTTTACTTAGCCATTATAGTGTAATAAGCATAGTGTTAAGTACTAAGTTCTGCATTTTCCATGTCTAGTGTACTACAGAAAACGGCTATTACTATCTTCTTTAATTGTCAGAAAAGTTAAAGCAATGATAATTGGCATCGGTAGCTAACAAGGAATTAATAATTAAAAGTAGGTGGGATGAGGAAAGGATGAGTTCATCTTATATTAGATTATAGTAGATTTGAGTTATATCTAGTTAGTGTTATATTATGATTACATGTTCTATCATTTTTATGTGATTAGGTTTTTAGGTTTGCGTTGGATTACATTTTCTTTTTGGAGTCCTTGTATTCTTATAAATAGCTATTGGTTATTCCTAATGAAATCACCACTATTTGACAAGATATAGTCTAGCGCTTGTTTTCCAAGTCTTCATGTGTTTAAAATAGGGCTAATTCAAATAGATTTGTTTGAAATAGAGTTATTTCAATCAGACCTCTTTTTTTTTTTGCTTGAAGGTAAATTTGTATTAAGCAAGAGATCAACTGGGCTGAAAGCACCCAAAACAAGAAGAAAAAACTAGAATGGGAGGCTTAGAAAAGAACCAACCCGAACATGGCGGCTAGATCACCAAACTAAAACAAACAAACAAAAAAAAAAAAAAAAAAGGGAGAACAGAACTAAGCAGCTAGACCACCAAAAACTGCACTATACAATAATAAGTAATCATCCCAAGAAAATCAGGATAGGTTGTATTGGTAGGTTCGAAATCAAACTTTGGACAGAACTAGCCATTCCTTTCAAACAATCCATGAAGATTGACTTGGCTTTCTCCAGGGAAGGCAGCTTTGAATTGTACTTTGAGTCATTCCGGAGGTCCATAAGACAGAGATGGCAAGGAAGAAGATAATTGCAGTACATTTTCTTCCAGAGACATCTCCATCAAAAGCAATAGTCTTCCAGATTACTGACGTAGACAGAGGGAGGGAAAGTAGAGCACCACATGGACTGAGAAGCCAATGCCAAAACTGTTAGGCCAACTTGCATGACAAAAACAGATGCAGGTCAGATTCCTCACCACTAAAGCAGTTATGGTATCTAGAGGCCATGGACCATCCTCTAAATTTAGCCCAGTTATTAATCGAAGTTTTCTTGTGCAGAAGGCGCCATCTCAGGCAAGACATATGTGGGGAGATGAATTTATTCCAAATCAGACCAGGCCAAGAGGGTTCTGCAGTTTTGATTCTCAATAGATTCCAAGCTTCTCTAAGGGAGAACTTTCCTTAGGAGTTTCCTAGCCAAGAGAGATGATCTAGGACAATATTATGTCCTATAGAGATGAGACTTGTAGAATTGAACAGAAATTCCTGCAACTCTGTCGGAAGCTGACTTAGAATATGCCAGATATTATGAACAATGATATCAGCAACTGAGTCTTTTTCTGAGAACTGAGTGTTGGGGAACATGGGGGCAATTGGATCATGATCGAGCCAGTTTTTGAACTACAAGCTGATGGACCGACCATTGCCAACAATCCATCTACTGTCCCTATGAAGAAAGGAGGACAAAGATCTTAGTCTTTTCAAAATACAAGAGCCGCCCCTTGGATTCTTGGAATTCCAAATAGGAAGACCTCTGAAGTACCTTGTTAGAAACCAATTGGCTCAAAGAGAATCTGCATTGATTGTTGACCAAGCCAAGTTCAGTGAACAGGCTTCATTAAACTCATTTGTCATGTGCAGGCCCAGACCTCCCTCAGCTTTTGGTAAGCAGACTGTCTCCCATCTCACGAGGTTTGATCTCAATTTGTTCAGATAGGCAGACCATAAGATATTCCTCATAAGCCACTCAATTAGGAGGCAAGTGTTGCTAGGAAGAGCAAGAACGAGAGAGATATGTAGAGGGATGAAAGATAGAACATGGCTTACCGGGGTCAATCTACCAGTGAAGGAGAGGCATTTGGTCTTCCAGCCTGCAAGCCTTGATCTAATAGAGTCCAGGATCTTATTAAAATAGATGTGCCGAGCACTACCGAAGAACATGGGAACTCTAAGATATACAGAAGGCAGGGAAGCTAGATTGATTTGGAGAAGTCCTGTTGCCATATTAGCTCCTGGCATTGCATTTGCCCAAATACAAATGGCTTTTTTGAAAGTTGAAACACTGACCCGAGGAGTCGATACAATCTCTTTAGAAGTAGACTGTTGCGTTTAAGTAATTCAATTAGAAAAATTAGATTTGTCATATGATAAAAGGGAAAAGGGAAAAACTGTAATATTATAAAAGTAAACATTTGTTATATTATAAAATTTATCTAAAAAACATGGAGAGAGAGAGAGAGAGAGAGAGAGAGAGAGAGAGAGAGAGAGATATTACTTTATAAATTCATGTCTATTTGATTACTTTTTGAAACAGAGGCAAAAAGACTTTAAGCTAAATGAATTCGACATCCATCCAAACTTTACTTAAAACAGCTTGAAACACTTAAATATCTATATGAGTAAGTTTTAAGTCGAATAAACACAAAATGTAGACTTACCAAACCACACAATGATACTTGTGTTTGCTTGGTGTATGCATTGAGCATATCATATGAGCTATGAAAGTTTAAGATACTTGTGTAATGTCTTATGTGAGTCGCCAAAGGGTACCTATCGATCCATAATTATTGGTTAGTAGCCCGCCCTATTCAATAACTTCAAAAATCACCTTAATGAACCAATGATTGCCCCATACTAGTTCATATGACCAATAATACAAATAATATTAACACATGATGAATACCTTGCTTAGAGCTTAAGTTCTTGAGGATTTCTTTATTATTCTCTATAATTTCTTAAAATCAACTAGAAATTATGTTTGACTTTTTTTTAAGAGATTAGATATATAGTTGATGACTAGGAATGATTCAAATCTTCCTTTTTTTTTTTTTTGGAAAGTAATTTATGACTCAGATCTTATGACTATCTATTGATTTCAATAAGTGCAATCTACAAATCTAATCCTCTAAGCATGATGTCAGGATTGTCGCGACTCGGAACCTGGGCTGTTCGACTTCTGTGCCGTCACAACATCATTATATGACAATCACTATCATAAATCAAATTTAAATGTGTTCCAATAAGAAGTTAGGACAGACTTATTGTAAAATCTTTAATATAAACTTAAAGTCTTAAAAAATAAATCATTAATGAAATAAATCAACTAGAATCTTTTAAAGGGGTGCTAGTATAATTAACTAAACCATAGCGGAAGTAATCAACCAAATAAGATAGACCTAGCAAATGTATCTACCAAGCAATCACCGTAAGAAGGCATGCATAAGTTTAACGCGGAAACCTTTTTCGGGAGAAAAACCACCATCAGAAGAACCAATCACAATTGAATGGTTACAAGATATGCTCACAGCTCCTTTATCCAAGTCAGTACGTCAATCTAAGGATTGTAGTTGTTATTGCATGAGCGGCTCCACATATATCACAGTGGGGTCAATTGACCCCACTAAGATCCGAAAAAGCATTTAAAAATAAAAAAGATTATTTCATGAATTGAACTTATAGGAAGCTTTTGACCCCACTCAATTTAAGAGTCACCTCACATTAGCTAACTTTATACTTTTTCTTTGTTGTTGTGGTAGTGAACAAAAGTCACCATAAAAAACCCACAGCCTAAGTTAATGGGCCAACTGTCTACCAATAATTAAATAAAATTAATGGGCCTACATATGCGCTCTAGCAACAAGTTTTTATAACTTAAAGGAATTTATGACATTGCTAGAAAATTAGTGGAGACAGAGAAGGATATCATATACCAATTGGTTTATTTGCTTTTAAAATTGGCGTTGATTTTGACTGCTATGGTAGAAGGAGCTTTTTCAGCAATGAAGTCCGTAAATAACAAGTTGCGTAACCGAATAGGAGATCAATAGATGAATGACTGTTTGGTCACACATATTGAAAAATATGTGGTTGCTAGTGTTGATAATGAATCTATTATGCAACGATTTCAACACATGAAAATATTAAGGGCAGCTGTAGGAGTTTATGTATTTGGATTTTGCTTCTGGATTAAGAATTATTAATAACAATGTATTAAAATTTTCTTTTTTTTTTAAATTCAATATTATCTTCGTCGGATTATCAGAAATAAATTATTTGAGAATTTTATACTATACTTGTCTAATTATCGAAAGTAGATAACAAATGTTGATAAAGGAAAAAATAAATTTATTCGATTTGCAGAAGATAAGTCTTTTGTTGACCCTACTGACTCGAATTCTTGGAGCCGCCACTGTATTATTGCACAACTCCTCGCTGCCACGACTACTCGCCGAGCACCGCTCTCCGTGCTTGATCTTCCTTCAAGACATTGAGACCAAGATGCACTGTTGAGGTCAACGTCCACCCTCACTCCTGAGCGGTCATAATTGTGGTCGAGCCATCGCCCTTACTATAAAACTATTGTTGTGCAGTTTCCTATCACCAATTGGTTTTGGGATAAGTGAGTTTAAGATCCTACAAGTGGTATCAGAGACTGGTAGGTCAGGTGTTCGAGTCACGGGACACGCGTTTTGCGAGTTTGTAGAAGGAGTCGCGCCAAGTGTGTCATTGAGGGAGGAATTGTTGAGGTCAACGTTCACCCTCACTCCTGAACGGTCATAATTGTGATCGAGCCCTCGCCCTTTTCCCATCAGTAATTGATTTTGGGATAAGTGGTAGCTCAATCAAGGAATAATTCTCTCTCTTACATGTCTCTTACTCAGAATAATGAGAGAGATGGTGAGTGCCTTTTGGGTTGCCCCAAATCCGTATATAAGATTCCTAATCATAACTCAAGGAGGAGTCCCCCCATATTTTTTAATGAGTCATTAAACACAGTTTTGCAGTTGAACGCGACCGTGGTAAGCACAAGGTGTTGTGCTAGTTTATATATATGAAAGAGATTGATTTCAATCTCCAATTCTCCAATTGATTTTGACCATACACATCTAATCTTGATCATCCTTCTATCTTAACTCCTCAGAATGTTTCTCCATTAGAATTTACCCACACCTCTCTTCTCACCTTCCTATTCCTTCTTAACTTCTCAAAACCGTTTCGCCATTAAGTCTCTCCACTCCTCTCGTGTTCCTATTTTGCAAGATTTCCTGACTCCGTAAATCTATGCAAGATTTCCTGACTCCATAAATCTATGCTAGGGTTTCTCTCTCAAATTGATCCCAACAATGAGCATATCCTATAATTCTCAGTTATCTCTCTTTTATTAGACCCTCAACAAATCCACTTGTAATTTTATCACCAACAAATCTAAAGAAGGTACAAAGTACTTACAGTGGGGGTCAAATTTGGCCACCGCTATAAGTACTTATAGCGACGAATTTGTCTGACCGCCGCTATAAATTCGACGCTAAAACTGTATTTTTTCGTAGTGTGTAAACAAACTTATGCAGTTAGTTTTTATTTCAAGAATAAATGCAGATAGATTTGGTAATGTCATAAATATAGGTGATTCTCTGAAAACACACTCATATTTTAGAGAGTATGTGATAGTCTCAAACCACTGTTCCAATTTATTTTATTTTATAAAAAATGCAATAAGCTTATAAAAAATTTAAATTTATTGTAATATCGGTATGATTCTTAGTGGGCTAATTTCTTACATGCAGGAATCGTTTCAATGTATTGTTGTGACTTGTGAGCTACAATTAGTAACTATAGGTTTTCTAAATCTTTGTTGAGAGAGGTGTCTTGAGAGCCAATAAAGTAGTGCATTTTTCTGTAGACCAAAATCAGAACCCATCATTTGCAATTAATCTTTGTTTTTTTTTTTTTTTTTGGCATGTGTGTTCATAGTTGTCAATATCGCATAATTAAAACTATTTGTTACACATAAATTATATGTAATTTTAAATTAGAAATGATTGAATAGCATAATTTCAATTGATGTATTAGGGTTTTAGGTTTAATTTAGGGTTTTGTTGTGTAAATTCTAGGGGGTTAGGGATCTCTATTTTTTAAGGTAAGAGGAGGTTTCATATGTATTTTGGTTCTAAATACATCTGGTTTTGATATCCTAGGTTTGTTAGATTTGATTGTATCTCTGTTGACTGCAACGGTTAGGCCAGGCAAGTGCTAATTCTTCAGAAAGAAAACAGCGTGGCCACTTGATAGTTTATTGATGGTCTCTCATTGACTAGTTGGTTTATTGATCAGGCTCATGCTTAGCAAGCCATTCCATTAGTACCTTTTCATTTATCTAACTGTTTTCAGTTCATTTATTTCTAATTTTATTCAAGTTTTAATGTGCTAGCTATAAGTAGATTTAATTTTTATTTTTTATAAATTGAAAATTCTCAATTTACTAATATAATATTCTATTGCTTTTACATTTTCCTCAAAATCTAAATCACTGTGTCCTTATCAAATTCCCAATTATATATATATATATTTAAAATTTAATATATTTTTGGTAAAGTTTGTAATTAGTTTTTTTTTTTTTTTCAAACCAACCAAATGAGATTTGATATTAATTTGCATATATATAATTTGATATTAGTTGCATATATATATATATATATATATATGAGGAGTGTTGGAAAACTCTCAGGGAGTTTTTTAACGAAAAAACGCCCCTCATAGTTGAACCCACTATGGTGTACGCATGACAATCATGAGGTGTTGCTGGATAGAATAATCAAGATGAAATCTACCTATGTGGGAATCTTATAAATATTTTATGTGAAACATTTCTAAATGAAAGTCACAACACCAAATTCTAATAGTATATTCTAAATGGGACACTTGTATCTATATTTTTATCTTGAATTTTACCAAATGTTGGGTTGTTATGCCTGTTTTTCAAGTCCTCATTATTTTCTATATTTTTAAGCTGACTCTGGAGAATGAGATGAGGTTATGATGATAATGACGACAATGATGATAAAGTTACGGCAAATATGCACGAAATTATTTCGCACAGGTCATAATATTTCCTTATATTTGCTATATCTTATCAAAGGATCCAGACCTAAAGACTTGAGGCCCAGTTAGATAAGAAAAACGTGACCAATGGGGAGCCTCCAATAGGTGGGAATTAAGGAGAAATCTAGAGTTTTCAGAATGACGATTTTCCACTTTTTTTTCCTAATAGAGATTGTTTGTATTTAAGTGAAGAAAGCTACATTGGAGAAAATCATTTTGAAAGCTTCTGTTGAACAAAAGCTTAATTGTATAATAGTCAAATGCTACTTTTTAAAAATGAAATAACATTTCAACAGAGAAAAACTGTTTTCCCTATCCTGTGGAGGCGAAATGTTTTTCTCCTAGGAAGAAAATCCAAACAGAAGGAAAGAGGTTTATCGTCAGAGAAGTTTTTCTCCTCTCCAGTTTTCACCTCATCCAAATAAGTTGTCATGTGGTTTTTAAATGCGGGGAAAGTGAAAGAGGGCATTCTTCATTGGATAAGAAAACTAAGAAGAAACTTGGAGATGGAGAAACCCAGGGATAAAAGGATTAAGGACCTACTCATATGAAAGTCCAAAGAATATAAAATGGTTGGAGATAGAGAAACCCAAGGACAAAAGGCCCTCATCTTTCACTTTACTCTTATTTGATGTTAACTAGATTAAATATGAAAGTCCAAAGAATATCAAATGCTTAAAGTGAGAGAGTTTCTGCCATCACTTCCCTAAGTAGCTAGGGTTTTTGCTTTCTCCATCAATAGGAGAATACACCACCAAGTGATCCCACCTTCACAATTCAACGAAACTAGGGCAAACCTGGTCTCTCTAAACACTTTCAAGTATGACCTTAGATATTTATATGAAATTAATTCAGTACCATGATAAGTAAACTATTTTGCTAAATTTAGAACATGCTCTCTCTCTCTCTCTCTCTCTCTCTCTATATATATATATATATTCATGTGTATCTATTCCATAGTGGGGGCAACATAATGGGGTCAACTTTATGATCCATCCGAATCATCCACACACATGGGACACCCTCAATCACATTGAATCCATTGACTTTTGACTGATCCAATTGGACTCGACTGTTGAAGACTAACTTTCACACATTTTTTTTTTCTGTTGAAGACAACACTTTCACTTATTGTTATATGCATTTCTATTTTCTTTTTACACAGTATTTTGGATGTATTTAAAATTTGTAGATTGTTCCACAAGAGGGAAGGAGGGGGAGCTATATTTTTTTGCCGATAGAGATCCCAACAAATCGCGTCAGAAACGCTCAGTGGGCAAAGAATTCTTCTGGAGGACTACTAATTCTAGTAAGATTACAGACAAAGGAACTGTTGTGGGACAGAAGACGAACTTGGTGTTTCATACTGGAAGAGGACGAAAAGTCACAAAAACTGAATGGAGGATGCTAGAGTATAGTCTCCTTGCTGCAGCTTCACCTGAGGGTTCCTCCAGCTTAACTAAGGATATGAAAATGGAGAAGGTAAGGAAACAAAACTATGAATATGGTTTACTAAACATACTCATAAATGCTAATTTGCTTAATTGCATGCACACAACTCACGCTTTCCATTTGCCTTTTATGCATGTGATAGGAAAATTGGTTTAACATTATGTTACATGTGCAAGTGTTATACATGTGAAACACATTGCTATGTTTGTCAAAAACCTCATTTTCACATGAATAAATGAGTATATCAAACGGTTTTAGATTAATTTGAATTTTTTCACAAATTTCTCAAAATCCATGAAGAATTAAGATTTGAACTTTACATCTCGACGTCTACTATTAATACAAGAATATTGACATGTTTGGATCATGAATTGGGGATCCAAAGAAGTCAAGAATACCAGATTTATAGGTTGAGACTTCTTTACACATTATTCAAATTTTATAAAAATTTAAGATAATCAGCTTCAAGATCTTGAAGCCTTTTTTAGTTTAATAAAAAAATCGAACAATCTGGATTACAAATATAGGGTCACAAGAATTAAAAAAAAATAAATTTTTTGACGGGCTCGATAACTGAAAAATCACCAAGTAATCCACTGTATTAGTGCCTTTTTAGTTGAGGGATGAACTCTTTAATCCTTCGCAGACTAATCATTCGCAGACCAAGCCCACCCTCATTTTTTGGTAAGCAAACTGTTTCTCACTTGACAAAGTTGCTCCTAGTTCTATCTGGAGAAGCCGACCATAGAAAGCTAATCATCAATCTCTCAATTGAAAGGTAAGTTTTACTAGGGATGGGGATTGCCATAGAGATGTGGTGAGGGTTAGAGGAGAGAACATGTTTTACCAAAGTAAGTCTACCTTCAAAGGAGAGGCATTTGAGCTTCCAACCCGCTAGCCTGGAACGAATAGAGTCTAAGATCTTATCGAAGAGGCTATGCCTGGAGCTACCCAAGAATAGCGGGACACCAAGGTAAGCCGAAGGGAGAGTAGCCCGAGGGATAGACAGGAAATCAACTATCAAATTTGTTCTCCTAGCTATGACCTTACCCACAAAAAGCTAGCTGATTC
The DNA here is from genome assembly GCA_003546025.1 of Camphora micrantha. Taxonomy (NCBI): domain Eukaryota; kingdom Viridiplantae; phylum Streptophyta; class Magnoliopsida; order Laurales; family Lauraceae; genus Camphora; species Camphora micrantha. The sequence continues at coordinate 25,789,214 of QPKB01000004.1, forward strand.
TTGTGTAGAATATTGAAAAACTGCCTAGAAGAGTCTTGGTATAAGTTGAGAAGGCTCTGTAGGCTTCTTAGACTTCTTTTGGAAGCCTTTAAAAAGACCAGGATGTCATCTACATATAAGAGGTGACAAGGAGATGACTGAAATGGAGAGATTGGAATAATTTTACTCTCTTGTGTGAGTGTGAGAACTTGGTCCGGGCGGCACCCTTAACCACAACGCGTAGCGTATCAACCACGGACTTCATACGGTGAGTCACCGTTAGCCTCATTGGAAATATCCAAGTCCTAACCCTAGGCTTATAAGTCAAACCCTGTTTTAACTTAGCATAAGGCCTTTCAAAATCGTGCGGTCCCGGAAACCGTAAGAAATCCGAAGTTAAACGTGCTTGGGTGGGAACAGGCTGTGACTTTTCTCTCTCTTTCTCCAATGCACTAGCTTGATGGCATTTGGGGAATGATGGAATGGGTCGACTGATCCCACTTTTATATAATTAATTTAGAGATTTGTTTCCTAATCATGTGGGAGATTTGTTTTTCAATCCAATGGCGAAGATCTCAATTACTTGAGAAACTACATTAAAGAGAAATATTAAGATCCCAACATAGTGAAAAACCCAATGACAATAGCAATCTAAATATTTTTCATAACTAAAGTGCGTAGTCACTTGGGGTTCAGTCACTTGTTATCTCACGTGGCCCTCATGTTATCTATGCTAACAATATTACTAGCATCCTCCTTTGTATTCACATGGGCAGCTGAACTGGTAAGGATTGAACTAGCATCTTTGGTGGTTTGGGCATCAGCTTGGATATGAAAAACATGTTTAGTTACTACAGTTGAAGGTTTTTTCTTCTTTTCATTTTTTGGTTGAGTTTGTAAAACGGTTTTCTTGGTCACGAGGAACCTGCCTTTTCCGGGCATTGGATGCATCTTGCTTAATTAGTACACTGCATGAGAAAAGTGTTCTCCTGCGCACTAGGTCTAATAGATCAGCTTCATGGCCGTGACAGTGAAATTCGGGGGGGTGGGTGGTCTCCGTGTTTGGAACTGTCCAAATTTGCGGGAGCACAAAGCGCTCCATGCAGGAGAATATTTTCTGCATAGTGTATTACTTTACACTATATTGAGAGTGATTCATCAAATGCTATTTTTTGAATGAATTCTTCTGTAGACCAGCCTTAGGAGATTTTTCTATTAAATTCCAAGAGATCAAAGTACTATCTTCGTCTCTTTTGATCAACTTTCAGATTGTGGGTAGGGCAGCAAAGGCTTTTGTGGACGTGGGTGGAAAAAGTTTGTAATGAATTTATTGGCTAAGTTGGGCATTTTTTTTTTTTTGCTCAAGTAGTATTATGTTTTTGTTGAGTGCTTTTTTCGTTTGCATGTGGTATAATCCCACGTTGGTGGTAGCCTTTGTTGCATTGTTTTGTTTTCGCTTGTTACCATTTACCAATCAAAACTATTACTTTACTGGACCAAAGGCTCATATATGTGTGGAAGTATACACATGCGATACACGCCCATCATGGATCCCACTCGGACGACAATGTTTTAAGGAATCCTCTTCTTTTGGATTTTAAATCTAAGATTAAATCTTGGACTAAGAGATAAGAGGCTTCCAACTAAATTTTGAATTAGATAAAATCGAGAGAGGAAACCTCCTGCAGCTATGTATTTGGGAAGGAATACTTCTAATAGAAAATCTATAAATACATATTTAGAGTAACTCCACTTAATTGAAATTGCTTTGCATCCCACCAATTAGACACGGAGAAAGGAAAATAGAAATGAATTGTAAATCCTACCACAGGAAATCGTGTGGTTCGCACACCATGGGTCTCATGTTAGGTCAAGTACACTAGATGGCTGATAGATATTAAGACGCCCACTTAGATTAAGACATGATCTGTACCCACATAAGACTCTTGATTGGCATTGCATTCCCAGATACTCAGGTAGATGGGAAGTGATCTACGGAGCTTTTCAATCGCCATAAGCCATAAGTCTCTGGCCGTATGTCGGAGTCTATGCGTCCAAATCTATCACCTAAAGGTGAACAACCTTGTGTTGCATGGATCAAGAGATCTTGTAGTTACATTATTGACTTTGTATTATTCAAATCTAATCCTATTATAGTTAATCCTTTGATGTTCATTTTCCATTGAAGTTAACAGGTGACTCATGCATGTATGCAAAGTGAAGACTCTGTGGTGATCAGTGCTGTTTTCTCTTTGTTGATTTCTTGGGGCACAGGGTTAACTAATTTGTTCATTTGGATTAGCTTCTACTGAAGAACTAGACTTTTGATGACTTGAATATATTCGAGTACAAAACATATATATATATATATATATATATATATATATATATATATATGCCTTGGAAGGATCTGTAATGGGATTTCATTGTTTCTGCCCAGCCTTAATTCCCAACGAAACCATTCCATCTCTGTTACCCTTCTTAATTGGCAAACATTCGAGCTCAAAATTTCTTCTGAAATTTCTCCCATCTTAAATTAACTTACCTTTTCATGAATTTATCTTAAGAAACCATATTATTTATATTCCTAAGCTCATTAGTTCTACCTTTTCTGCTATTGAATTGGTTTGATAGACATAAGGCTTCGTAACGATGATGATCGTGGTGTACTAATATAGCAGTAGTCGTCAATATTTGCATGCAGGTTGGTAAGTTTGTTTTGTGTAAGATTTACAAGAAGCCAACAACTGAAGGTGAAACAGAAGAAGTTTCTTTCAACTCCAGTGAAGATGAATTAGTGGATGAAGATAGAAATGACAGAATTGCATCCTGGTTTTACATACACGAGCACGCAGATGACGAAAATATTCTTCGACAGTTACCGGGATGACTCAGGATATATATGTAGGCTCGATGCTGGCTTACATTTTTATATACCGAAAGCACTACTCGTACTGATGGATTCTATCTTGGGGCCTTATAGATGTTTTTTTTTTTCCTTTTTTTTGGGTAAAAGGGACCTTATATTTGTTGTTGTTGTTTGTGATCACAATTCACAAACTAGTTTAATTAGATAAATGCACCCTTTTTTTTTGGTCTGTGGATCGGAGTCCATCAGTATCACATTCTGCAGAGTCTATATATTAAAGCAGCTGGACTCAATTTGCATTGTCCTGATGTATCTACCTACACCCACACACTCCACCCCTAACCATTGGCGCCATGACCCGCGATCAAACCGTAGTTGTTTGTGTGGACAGGGAGGTGACTCACTAGGAAGTTAATGATTGTGCGGATGATGGAGATTTTTTACGTAGTTGTCTCAATCACGCCCTCAAAACGCCCGTAAAATGAGGGCTTTTGTTTTTCTTAAAACCCTAGGGATTTGGGTTAGACAAAAAATCTGAGGGCCGGGCTTGGACAAAATTAGGCCCAGCCCTGCCCTTGTATTTTTCTTACACACACACACAAATACACAAGTGATTGCTAAAATATCCCTATTTTCCCCCATATATTCTTCCCATAGCTTTTTCTATTTTCTATATTTTTTTTCTTTTTTTTCTTTTTCCTGTTTTCTGTGTTACCACTGTGCTATTTCTCTATTGGTGGCACATAAAGTGTTAGGATCCAATGTCCAGCTTTTATAATTAGTATGAGTCTTGCTGCATGTTTTATTAAAATACGTTGCATCTGCAGTGTTTCAGTGCCTAGACATGTATGGGGTAGTTTGTTCAACTTTACTTCTCTTTGTTATTTGCTTAGTCATTTGTTGCTTAGTATTTTCACCTATATCTAAGTTGTGCTTCATATGACTTGTGATTTATGTCAAAAATTCCTAGCCACACATATATCATGGCATGGAGGCAGCCTAATTTGACTTTATCTGATGATTATCTATCAATGGACTAAGTCTCATTAAAAAACTAAATTTTTTTCCAAAACCATAAGATTTGAGTACCTAAATCCTAGAAATGATGGTAAAAATGACTTGGTTAGAATCATAATTCGAAAACCCCAAATCCACACTATATGAGCCCTCTCTCATTCCCCTAAATTTATTGAAATTTCCATACATCTAAGTTTGCACCATAAAAATCAGGGCGCACTTCTTTTTTAAAAGGCAAATAATGTCTACCTTTTGTACATGTTTTTTATTTTTTTAGTCATTATTAAGTAAATAGAAGTTTTCAATTCCATTGCATTGTTTGTTGCAAGCATTGTCGTCTTCGAGCCCAAATAAAGGATGAGGGGTTAAAATTTGGTTGACTCTCGATTGTGGTAGTATTTTTTTGCTAAAATGCAAATTGTACTAAAGAGACGAAGGAGTACAAAGGCTAAAAGCCTCGAAAGAGGAGAAACAAACAGACGGCTTTACAAGCAAAGAGATGCCCGGTGGTAGTAGAATAAACCAAAAAACTGATTCTATCATTTTCAGGCTTTGAGCCCATCGAATCTGGCCGCAAAGTTAGAATAAGGGCCTAGGTATGCCTCAGGTCTGACCCTTTGATAGCCCTTTATAGAGAAGTAGATATTTTGTTTAGATAAGAAACTAATAAAATGAGTTGTTATGGAGAATGTGGAGAAAGAATGCTGTACGTAGTTGGTATAGAAGTGGGAGGTAGATCTCATTGAAGCTAGGACAATAGCTGACTTCATCCTTAGACCGAAGCAACAGTTGCTCCTGGTGCACCTTCAACCTTCCTAAAGTATAATATTCTCAATCAAAATGTTATTTGTGTTAGACTAGTGGGTTGGGGGCCACTACCATCTCAGCAAACATGTCCCAACCACTAAAAAAATGCCCCGCACTTGAATACTTCTCCATTTTCTCTCTTTCAATGAGGAAACATAAAAAAAGTCATTAGAAATCATCTCTTTATTTCCATCCCCAAAAAAGCTTAAATTTCAATATGATAGATTTGCTATTTCAAAGGAATTGAAAATTTTTAAATCGGTGACCTTTGGTGATTCATGCTATCATATGAGTGAGAGAGAGGAGAAAGGTGGGGTCAATTTTCATTTCATCAAAACCCCAAAAAACATTTTCTTCCCTTTCTATCAAAACAATATAAAAAAATGCAATAAAATGGAGGAAAAATAGAAAAATAAATTAGGTGGGTGAACGTAGTGCAGAAGAAGATGACCTGATTTTCGTGCAGTTGCGTACAAAGGAAAATGACATTCAACAATGGAGAGAGCTGGAGTTGCGGATTTGCAACAAATCTCTCTCGGAATGCCTGGAGTTGCAACGAAGTCTCTCTGTAATGACTGGATTTCTAAATGCTGGAGTAAAGGCTAGTATTTGAGAATTCCACTTTTTTGAGAATTTAAAATGCTACTTGCCTTAAATAATATGAATTCTCATTAAAAAAAAAAAAAAAAAAAACATGAAATCTCTGACTGAAATTCAGGAATTTCCAGACAACCTGAATTCCTTTCAGAAATGCTTGTAAAAAAATACACAATGTACTTCTCGAGATTTTGAAGTATTTGAGGATTTTTCTTGTAGATGTCTCTCAACACTATTTTGACTTCATATGGAAGTTCTGAGAATCTGAGTCTATCTGTTGAGTTTGAGTTGACCTCACCTGGTTGAGTTCCTTTTCAAGTGGATATAGTTTTGGGCTATACAAAATCTTAATTTAAAGAGGTGGTTCTGATCAGTAAAAAATGCAGCTAGTCAATATAAATGATGACCCATAAAACAACCCCGAATCGTTTAATTGTTAATTAAGATCGTCCCTGTCGGAGCATGGCCGACCTGCAAATGGAGCTGAGTGGATAGACATTTCGAATCATGAGCATGTGCAGCAAGTATGGCCAAGAGTGGGGTTTATGGTGTGTCAGGCCCATCCCATAATACATTTAACAGGAAGATGCTACATTGCGAGTGGATCTAGATCCTCTAAAGCTCTTGCTCATTAGAATTTTGTGAGGCTACTAAGAGGAACTCACTTATATATGAATACACTTTCCTCTAGTAAAACTAGTGTCAACCTAAAATAGTTAAATTTTATAATATTTTTTTTCATTTAATTTCGGAAAGTTTTATGAAAAATTAACTTAAACCTTAATTAAATAGTTACATGAAGTAAAATTATAAATGACGAAATAGTTGTTCTTGCATTTTTTTTTAATGAAATTGCCCGGACTGATGATATCGCCAACTAGTTGTCAACCTCCGTTACTAAAAACTCTTTTGCTTTGGCCTTTTCTGTTAATTTGGTGTAGGAGAAGAAGACGACGATCCTCATCTCAACACGTCCCTATGCAAAAGCCTCTACCTTCCTCTTCCTTTCACTAATCTCGCTCCAACTTTTGATTCAACACCCATTTCTCCAATTCTAATCTCTTCATCCCTAAAGCCTCATAATTTCTTCATTCATCCTACTTACGCATACACCCAATCAATCATCAAGTTTTAGTGTCCGGATTTAATTTATGTTTGGGTATGTAAGCTTTATTGTGGACTTGTAGGAGTGCATGTCCAACCTTAAGTGCCCAGAGTGTCCAGCTGGAAGAGGCTCTGTAGCATCCATGGGGTATGCTGGGGCATAAACCAAACCAAATACTTCAGGAGGGTCCCTGCTCCTTAGATCTACCATCAACTTTCTTCCCTGACTTAGATTAAGGCATTCTAAGGACAGTTTTTTTTTTTTTTTTTTTCTGCGGAGAGGCCAACTGTTTTGTCTTCTTAACCATTGATATGAAAAGTCCCATCACGGATCTTCCATACATGGAATAAAAATGTATCTCATTTAATTTCTTGGCAATCTAATGCAATTTATTCTCCGATTCAAGGCCATATGTTTGTTTGACTAAAGATTGACTATCTCCCTCTTGATGATGCATACTGCTTTTGCACAGGTTTTGGTCTGGTCCCACAGATGGTGACAAATATAAACCAGATTCCTCGGAGCCGCTGTTAAAAGCAGTTGGACTTTGGGGAAGATGAGAGTAGAATGAAGGGCCGTAGAGGCAGATATAACACCTGCTCTCATGTTCATTTGGTAATTTTACTTTTAAAATAAAGTGAAGTGAAGTGAAATAAAGAGAGGGAATAAAATATAAGTTGGTTGTGATGATATTTTGTTTTTAGTTGTTTGGAATGAAATATTTTTGACTTTTTGTATGGGAAATTGAGTTTTCTGGTCTTTTAGTAAATAAAGGTAGTTGTTTTTTTGACTTTTTTTTATAAAGATGAAGGGAGTTTTTAATTAAAGTGCTTTTGATTTGATGCTTAACTTTATTGGACTTGACTTTACTCGACAAGTAAAATTACCAAACGGGAGTAATTAGGAAGTTCTAGTTTTATTTGTTTGGATGATCTAGATGAGACAAGATAACTAAAAATGTCTCTTGAGGTGGATTCTCTTTTCTCTTCCTTTTTTTAAGAATTTCCCACGATATATAATAAATATGTTTTACTCCATCCTCTTCATATAAAATATATATATTTTTTTAACTTCACACTAACCATTCAAAGTAACTTATTTATATTAATGAAAAAAATCTTCAAATAGTATAAAACATTTTGCTTATTTTCATAAAATTAAGTACATTAAGATTTTGATTATTTTAAAAAAGTATAAAAATCTTCCGTATTTCTTTCAATGATCAAGTCCTCATTATAAAAAATAAAAAAAAAATCTGAAAAATGAGACCTAGTGGGGCTTTCTTCAACTGTCATTATGCATAGATGGTTATAAAAGAAGGATTTATATAGATTCTAAATTGCTAAAAAAAAATTAGCTTAATTAAATGGTTATTATGTTCATTAAAATCAAGTTGAAAGTAAGCCATGTGAGAATCCAAAGAAAAGAATCCCAAAACCAATTATAACATTCTTCTAGTTAATTGAACCATCAAAAGTAGGTATCCCACCACCAACAATGGATAAGTGTGGCCCATAGGGTCCGTTTGTGGAGAGCCATGGAAGAGGAAAGCCCCACGGCTCTGGATCTCCAACATGATAAATGATAGAATTTATCCAGAAAATATGGTATAAATATGCGGAACACATAGGGATTTCCGTTGAAATGGGCTCTGCACCAAACAAAGAGGACAAGGCGCCGGGGCTCTGCACTAACAGACCCATAAAGTAAATTTTGGTTGGTTTTGGTACAAAAGACGGTTAGAAGGATAGAAAATAATCATAAGGGTATTTTTATCATTTCTTTCAAAATTCTTTTATGAAGAGGACTTAATTAAAAGAAATATGAAAAGATTTTCTATTTTTATGAAATACTCAAATATTAATATACTTATTTATTAATATACTCTTCGTTAACTTTATTTTTTATGTAACCTTTGCTCCCCTTTTACTCCTCCCCCTCATGCAAAGTAGGTACAGGGTTCCCACTTCCCAACCAATCAAAGCCTTTTCTTTTGAGCCTCAAAAAAAATCCTGAGTGAGAGCCATAGAGGATCCCCTCTCATGATCAAAGCATATATACTAATATCCAGAAATCTGCAAAGGATAAGGGAATCGTCTACTTTATCAAATACTGTCCAAAACCCTACTCATTTGATCAATTAAAATCGAACCTGTCAACAAGTGATGAAGAATGGACGGTGGGAATCAAGGTGGGCCACAAAAACGGATGGACAGCATCAAGTACAATGCAATTCGATTGCTTGTACAAAGAGTGGCGTGTTTTTATGAACGAAAGGCCGTGAATCTGAAACGTCCTTCCCACCTATATACAAACAAATTGCAGAGAGAGAGAGAGAGAGAGAGAGAGAGAGAGAGGCGTCTCATGTCGAAATTAGAGACGACGAACGGTCGGATCATCTTAATCCCTTCCCTTGAAGAGTAATCTATCGGTGATTACAATCCAAGCAAAACCCAATTCGTTTTTTACTACTTCTCTCATCGAATCCATTGAATATCGCAATCGGAGGCAAAACCACTTCGTTTTTCTCGTTACTTCTCCACGAACGCTTAATAAAAATCGAATCTTTCCTTCTCAAACCCACCAAAAAATCCATCTTTCAATGGCTTCCACAGTACCCATCTCTCAATCCCATCTCCTTTCGAATGAAACCCATCTCAGAAAGCCCAAAATCGGGTCCTCTTTTGTGTCTCTCGCTCTGGGGAACTCCAGTTTCCAGTCTATGGTGTTGGGAAGGTGGTGGTCTGTTGATAATCGGCGAAGGAGAAGTGGGGTTCCTTTAAGGGCAGTTGTTGTATCGGCGACGACGGCAGAGAAGCCGCAGAAGCGATATCCAGGAGAGAAGAAGGGATTTGTGGAGGAAATGAGGTTTGTGGCGATGAAATTGCATACGAGGGACCAGGCGAAGGAAGGGGAGAAGGAGCCGGATACGCAGCCTGTGGCGAAGTGGGAGCCGTCGATAGAAGGGTATCTCAGGTTCTTGGTGGATAGCAAGGTGGTTTACGACACCCTTGAATCGATTGTTGATAAGGCAGCCTATCCTGCGTGTAAGATGTTTGATATAATTCCTTTGTTGTTGCCTTTTTAATCTTTGGTGTTTTTTTTTTTTTTGGGTTACTGAGAGTGTTTGATACTGGGTCTGTTTTGATTCTTGGAAATGACTTTTCTCTGAATGCAGGGCTTTCAGAGAAAGCCCTTGGATTCTTGAAGTTCTAACAGCTGTGTTTCTAATTTTTTAAAATTTTATTGTTTGTTTGATGGTTAGGCTTGATTTGGGGGTTTTCTTTTCACTACATGAATTGCATTAAAGCTTTGAATTCAATCAGTTTCTATTTTGTTCTTTGTTGCATTGTAGAACCTCATTTTAACTTTCATTTTGGGTCCAATGGGCATAGGTTTTTTTGGGTTGGTTTTGATTCTGCAGTTTGCAAGGTGCCAAACCTAGCGGAAAGAATATGCTGACTTATTCCCATTGTTGTGCGTCTATAGTTTTCTTTTTTTTTTTTTTTTTTAATGATCATAACTTTTGTTTATTTATTTTTATTATTTTTAATGCTTGTGTGATTATTGGGACCTGATTCATAGCATCTGCACATCATCATCTTCAATCTTATCCTCTGCATTTGGTATCTTGGATCCACCTTTTTAAAGCTTATCCTATGCATCGGATGCCTTATAGTTTTTTTTCCTGTCCTAAAGCATATGTAATTCATCATCGTCAATTACCTTGTGCTTCCCCTTCTTTTTATAACGGACCAATTCTTCACAGAGTATTTCAAAAAACATTTTCTTTTCTTTTTCTCCTACTGGAGCTAAGCTACCCATTGATTTGTCTCTTTTGTACTTAATCCTAATATGTAATTGAAAACATAAAACTTAAAGTTAAAAATGACTTCTTTAATAATTTACTTGAGAGATTTTTTAAATTGCAATTTGGGTGCAAGCACATGTGTATCTGTTTTATAATTGACTTGAACAACTTTTTGTATCACAAACTGCAACCAATTGAATCTGGGTGGATTAGATTATGAAATGCATTTAGTATTGCATAGCATTGATGAACATCTCCTTATGGGTGTATGCTCGTTGTATGTGTTGTCGTTATGGGGTCATTTAGTTCTTAAGAACTCATGTTTTCATTTCTAATGCTTTTGTTAGTTGTGTTCATTGCAGTTGGCTTGTATCATATGTTGTGGAAAGCATTATGAACTTTGGATCGGCGAATGTGATTATGGGCTATGTTTAATTGAAATGCTGTTTATGGTGCCTTAATGTTCAAGACGATCCATCTTCGTTTATCTTTTAACATAACTTTCCTTAGATTTGGTTTTGCCTGCAGATCTTTTCCACTTTCTTTTTTATTTTTCCTTTTTTCTTTTTATTACTCCCTGATTTTGTGACTAACGGGGGTGGATCATAGTTGTCAATTCTATTCCAGTCTCCTTTTTTCGGTTTGACCCTCCTGTGGATGTTCTGGCCTTCCAATCAATTCAGGTATTTTGTTCAGAAAAAGATGCAATTGTAAAATAAAATAAAAAATGAAACAATACCTAAAATTGGAAAAGATAGTAGCATGTAATATAATAGTGAAAATGCATACTCACAACATTTAATTTAAACTACACTTAACAATGTACTAGTTTTTAAGTTTCACTGCATATAAATGAAACTATGAAACATGGGCCAGAATTAGAATTAGAATTAGAATTGGAATGACTGGAATGGACCGCCGAATGACTGCAATATGTTGGAATTGGTATCATTTCTTGTACTTCTGTTGCAATCTACCCATTATTCTCATAATATTATAAACCTCTTACTAAAAAATGCTAAATTACTGTTGGATTGTAAACGACCAAACTATATGGGTCTTTCTTTGGTAATTATAAATAGGAGAGACACCCTTATATTGAAGGTCTGTATGTATGATGAGATCCTTAATTTGCATCCTTGTGGCAACCCTAGTTGTAAGATGTTGGCAACTGAAGAGGGAAGGCATTCTAAATGTGTGCGTGGGAGGGAGGGAGGGAGGGAGTGAGTCATCATACTCAAGGCATGTTATTAGTGAAGAGATTTATGTGATTTTGGTTTTGGCAAATTATAACCCTGCATTGTCATATTGGTATCTTTTCTTCCAACCTCTGGAAGATAACTGCTTAGTTATTTTTAAATATGCGGTGCTCACATTAGTATCTGTCAACCTTATGAAACAAAGTCTGCATGCTGTAAGGTTGAAATTTATCTAGTATTTTATCTTCTTTCTAGTTACTGTGTGTGTGTTACTATTATAAGATGAAACTGTCACAGCCATCAGGGTCACTGTGGTCAGTGTCACATGTATCAGCAGAATATTGAAAATAATGCAATACATTCCGAAAATCCATGAAAAAAAACATATACTTGACAATATCTTTAGATTTTCATATTATTATTGTTTTTTTTTAGTGGCAATGGAAATTTCATTACTATATTAAGATAATTACATAAAGGTTGAGCCAGTTCAGTACGAGAGAACTATACTTGGGCAGCAGACAAAAGGGAAGGCAAACTACATAGAAATTAACGAACATCTACAAACATCACATCTCGATCTAAACCTGAATTCGCCACTATGTTAGCGTCTCTAGAGGTTTTCATAATAATGGACAATCTCATGATTTTTCCTTTTCATTTTACCTGGAACCTTTAGATTTTTTTTGAACTTATATATTCTTTTAAAAGTACATTATTATTATTTATTAATCTTTTTACCTTATTGTGTACCCAAAACCCAGCATTTTGAAAAGTTCTAGGGATGAGAAGTTCAATAACGAGATATGTGACATGGACAGTTTCTGGTTCAGTGCTTGCAGTGTCTGCTTCTATATTTCATGTCATCCATTGTGCATTTGTGTGAAAATTCTGCATGACATTTTATAGCATAGCAGTCAACAAAAGTTATTTGTGTCCAAACTCTTAACTTTGTAAGAATTCTGGCAAGGTCAGTGATTGACTGGGTCCTTCTTTTATACAAAATGTGAAGTTTTTAATGCTTTAATAAATCTGACCCAGTATCAAAAGACCAATGAGCCTTGAATTCTTAATATTGGAGAATAGTATGCATGTAATGCCAATCTAGTTTCTATTGACCCATCATAAATTTATAGTTGTCCTCCTCTTTTCTTTTCTTTTCTTTTCTTTTGCTTTCTTTATTTCATTCCTTCTTTGTTTTTCTTTTTCTGTATTTATGCGTGTTTCTCTGTGTCTTACTCTTATGGCAAAGTACTTCCATTGTCAAACTAGAATGAAAAAACCCTCTTCTTGAAATTAGGTTATTTTAGACTTTGTGTTCTTTCTTCTCAGATGCTGAGTTCAGGAATACAGGCTTGGAAAGGTCAGATAAATTGGCAAAAGATTTGCAGTGGTTCAAGGAGCAAGGTCATACCATTCCAGAACCATCTACTCCTGGGACTTCCTATGCTTGTTATCTGGAAGAATTATCAGAAAAGGATCCGCCAGCTTTCATATGCCACTTCTACAATGTATATTTTGCTCACACTGCTGGTGGTAGAATGATTGGTAAAAAGGTATTGACTTGACTTTGGAAATTTTTGATTTTTTCAGCCAAGTAGTTGCATAGATTATTTTTTTTGGTTTGGTGTTATAATTGGATCCTACACTGCCTGGGTGCAGACATGTGTATGTTCCACAGTATGGATAAGACATCCAGAGCCTTATGTCATGGGTTAGCATACTTTTACAGTGCTAATTCGGTTCACATGTTTCTGGCTGTGATAAACACACTTGAATTGGAATTTGTAAGTTAAGACACCACAATTTGTGTCGTCCATTAAACAAGCCAGAGTCTTGTACTAGTGCTGCAATGTAGCTGTTCCGAATGGTTATAGTAGTAGTTTATAAGCTAATTATGATTATACTTCCTATGTTATTTTAACTGTTCTACACTCTTCACAGCGAGTGTCAATCTGCTCGTTATTTTTTTTTTAATTTTTTTCAATTAGTTCTTATCTAGTGCCTGTAAAAAAAAAGAAAAATAGAAGGAACTCTTATCAAACTAGAGTAAGTAGTGTGTTGAAAGATGTCTTACTAGAGGTGATTATTTGCGTTCTCAAATGTTTTGAGTGAAATTCAATTCCATCATTTGCTGTCAGGTAGATGGGCCATCCCGTATATAACTGTTCAATTTATTGGCAATAGCTCAAAAGTGCATCAATTGCAGAACCACCTGTCACCGGATCAGTTCCATTAATATATGACATGAATGGAATCAGTTTCACTCTTTCTGATTGGTCACACTGCAGGCAACTTTGCACCATCCAAAAGAATGCAATTGATGAGATCCCACTTTAATTGGGTTAAAATGGGGGTGATGACTATGGAAAAATCCCATTAAAATCTTAATATTGAATCTCATGCAGAACAAGAGACAAAAAATGTGAAAGTTCCTTTTTTTTCCTGAATTCTTTCTAGGTGAAATCAATTTTTTTTTTCCTGTATCCTCCTTTTGAAGGTGGCTGAGAAGATACTAGACAACAAGGAATTGGAGTTCTACAAATGGGATGGAGACCTTCCTAAACTGTTGCAGAATGTTAGAGAGAACCTCAACAGAGTCGCTGAAGTAATATTAATCTTACATTTGCCTACTACTTTCCAATGCTAGTGTTCATCAGTTGTTATTTTAGGACAAAAATCAATTATTTTTTGTAGCTTTGTCGCTAAACTATCTATATATGATTATGCTCTCAGAGCTGGTCAAGAGAAGAGAAAGACGTTTGCTTGGAGGAGACAGAAAAGTCCTTCAAATACTCAGGGGAGATACTCCGTTTGATACTGTCGTGATGCACAGCATGTGCACATCAGGTTTGTGAACTGCAAAATTGATGTTTCCCCATGAGATTCAGTTAAAATGGTTCAATAACTGTCTATGGTGCTGGATTTTTTTTTTTTCTTTCTTTCTAAAAGTAAGCTGTATCCCCTTTGCCTTCTTCATACGCGGAAGAATGCTTGTTGGCATGATGATGCATGATGAATAGATCTAAGCTGATCTAAGCTGCACTTTGCAAAGTTATCACTCTTTTAGCAATATTGTTTGTTCTATCTAGAAATCTGCAGTTGCCTATTGAAAACCCAAGCAAGCTACCTGAGAATGAATCACAAATGGTGGTTGTACTAGGCTGTCAGCCGTTTTGGCACATGAGGGTGTGTTGAGTCCTGTATGTGGGAAAAAAAAAGAAAAGAAAAATCACATATGGTGATTTTGGCATGGGCCACATGTGGACTTTGTTCCCTCCCATACATGTCAGACGTGGAAATCCCATACCTGTCAGATGTGGAAATGGGTGTTGGGTTGAATGATCCACACCCATAGTTTAACAACTTATCTGAATCAAGGTGACTGGAGCTGAGTTGAACTTCCGAATTTTTAAACGGTCACTCATGCGATCAGGGATTTTCCTTTCTTTGTTTTCAAGTTTCAACCCATTCCATGAACGAGCATTACTTTTGATTCCTTTTTTTAGTTGAACTTGCGTGTAGGCAACAAGTCGCTTTCTTTACCATGCTTGATCAAATGGTCAATTTTATGGTTGAGTCCAACTCTAATTGGTGTAGATTTTGGAAATTTTTCATAAATGACGAGGGTATTTATTTTGAATGGCTCGGATTTTAGATTGTCTATCATTCTACTCCTTAAATTCAGTAATGCTTTTAGAGGGCACCTCTGTGTGGCCGGTTTTCTGCTGGAAAAAAATGAGGATTGAGGAAATGCTTTTTCATACTATAGTAAAATCTATGTTTAGCGTCGGCTTTTCCTCATGGATAAGTGCAAAATTACTCTAAATTTTCTACGATTCTTCGGAGCATTTTTTTTTCTCTTGGGGGTTGGGAGGATTGGAATTTTTTTCCAGCAGAGGAAGAATTCCCATGGAATCAGTTTTTCATGGCATGTACACAAATGTGCCTTAATCACGAAGATCCACACTCATCACGGGGAAAATTGAATCCGCAGAAATCATCCTTCTCTTCAGGAAAATTAATCCTAAAACTTGGATCCTCGTAAAACTAAGTGCTGTTGTAACTTGGTAGTTGGTATGCATGTAGATGAAGGTTCAGCTGCAACAAACCTCAAAGGCCATTGCTAACTCGGTTCGAGTCCTGGTAACTGGTAAGTGCAAGGCCAATGATAGGCAATAGTGCCTTGATAAAATTAGGTTAGATAGGATAGATTAGGAGAATATATTAAGATTAAAAATCTACCATTTCCACCACATGCACACCGTTCCTCTCCCCAAACGAAATAAAATCAAATGAATAAGTGAAAAGACCAAAACAAAGTTACTGATAATTACATGGAGGTAACTAGAATGGGAATTGAACAAATTCACCCCAAAACTCAGGGCATACAGCTACGTAGTATCTACACAGAATGTACACTTTTTTGGTAGATTAGATGGGAAACCCTTTGTTAAGGAATCCAAAGAGGGACCCAATTCCCCAACAAGAAGAAGTAAGCAGAGCTACTTGTAAATCTGATAAAAGGCAATCACATCATTAAAGCCCTGTTTGTTTGGATAGAATTGAACAGATCAGAATTCAAGGTCTATTGGGCTGTGACAGAGGATGGTGATTGATATAGGATGATGGCCGGGTATTTATTTTCCATTCCAGTTAATTTATTTTCCATTAAAAGGAGATTATTTGATGGACATCTTTACATATTCACTTTTGTTTCTTCAATTTTGACCACTTTTTTTTTTTTTTTTTTTTTTTTTGCTATCGGAGGTTCCCAACCCTTTGGGCTAGACTAATCCATCCAGGCCCAAAGAAAAGCCGAGTAAACTCCCATGTAGCTAGTGTGGTAGTGTAATTTCGAACCTACAACCTTCGGGTGCAAACCGTGGTCCTAGACCAACTGAGCTACCCTTGGCAAAATCCAATAACATGAAATAACTCACCCCTAAGAAACCAGTCACAGGGATCAAATAACTATGAAAACCCAATTTCATTCCCCAAGTCAAAAGCACTGCCTGATGATATACAGTTACTACTCCATCAGAGAATCAATCGTACACTTGACACTAATGGAAGACCTACCAAATTTTATTCATCAAAAGAGCTCATAAAGCCACCCAGGAAGCCAGCACCATTACAGTTCCCGCATAACATCTCCCTTTTACCTCTGTAGGCATAATCACAATAAATAAAAAAAATACATTGTCAACTATGCATGGAACAACTGGTAATAACAGGTCAGGCAAGTAATGCTGCAGATAATACATAATCCATAGGAAAAAAAGGAGGAGGAAAAATAAGCACTCAACAGGTAAACCATTCAATAATAAGTGGACAGAACAGAAACAAGAATTCTGTCTCTTAGAAACATGGTTCAAAACAACTAGCATTCAAAGCCCGTGTGATGCACGGTTTAATCTCATGTAGGTTGAATGGGTATATAGGATTAATATTCTAATTAATTATTAAATAATAAGAAGTTACCACAATTATTCAATGTCTTTCCATTTCTTTTAAGGCATCGCACAGGCTTTGAAATGCATAGCTGAAGAAATGTGGGCCACTGAGGGTGGGGTGTTTGGTTTTTGATTAAAAAATATATATATATATATTCCTTGACGAGGACTTCTTTTTTTTTATTATTATTATAACGGAGGGTGTCCCAATCCTTTGGACCGGACTAATCCCTTCAGGCCCAATGGAGCCGATAAATCCCCTATGCCCCAGTGTGGTAACGAAACTTAAACAGAGGTTTTGTGAAACTATCTTCCTGTTAACATTCATACACAATTATACGATTAACTAAATAACATAAAAAAACTGATCTTTTACATTCAAGTCAATCCGGTTGATCACATGATCCCTCCCCTTACAGAACCCACCACCACCCTCTCAATCATAGAAAAGAAGATCTGTTGGATTAAATGGACCAAATTCAACTCTTTAGAACTTGATACTGAGAAAGAAAACTCTCCAGATTAAAAAAAAAAAAAGGAACACCATGGCAGTGTGGAAAACCAATTCAAATAAAAACATAAAAAAAAAAAAAAAAATCAGATCTTTATCGATCTGAATCTGGTTAATCTAAATCTCACATACCTTCGTTGTTGTTTTGTTGCTTGTTGATATGAGAGTGTTCATATGCAGTAACAACTATGTGAGAGAGGAAGTGAAGATTAGAGAGGGGGAGAAATGGAGAGAAGGCAAGAGGAGCGGGAGAGAGACGGAGAAGAGATTAGAGGGAGAGGAAGGAGAGAGAGACGGAGAGAGGGGGGTTGGAGAGAGGATGGAGAGGAGGAATAAAAGCGTAATAAAGGGTGGGTTCAAATTAGTTGAGGTAGTTTTTTGTTTTAAATATGCTGACGTGGCTTAATGTGGATGGATATAAACTTAAAAACGTATCTAAACCTCAACAACCGTTATTGAGCTTTCAAGAGAAAGAATGGTTTCAGATACTGAAAGAATGGTTTCAGATACTGCAATAGCCAGGTGGTAAACACTTGCCAGTCATTATTAGTTTTATTATTTTTGGAATTTAAATTTATAGAAATAAGGCTTTACTTTGTTCTCGGTTTTATATATAGGTGTTTCTTGCCATCTTTTCCTCTCTATTTGGTTAAGTCAATCCAAAGGATACGGTGGGCTGTAGACCACATGCAAGCATTTTGCAAGAAAAATATATCTAGAGACATCATCTTAATCTAGGTTCCTCGATCCTCCTTCAATCCCTAATTTATTTCAGTCAATTAAATTTCTCCAGCAGAAATAAAATTTATGTTCCATGTCATTTTTAGTTTGGATTATTTAAAATCTGGAAAATGAAAGATTTCAAAATCTCCCCTATAGCTTCTTAGATGTAAATAAAAATTATAAAAAAAAGGGATATAGAAAAAAAAATTGAATTATTTTAAATCTGGAAAATGAAATATTTCAAATCTCTTCTACAGCTTCTCAGTGTACATAAAAATCATAAAAAAAAAAAAAAAAAAACAGGTATATTAATAGAGAGAACAAAATGAAAATGCCATAATTCCAAAATTGACACTTACCCTGTTTTATCTAATGGCTAAGAAATGGAAAACTTTGAGTTCCTCGAAACAATTCCTCTTGTGATTGGATGGTTCCCATTTTTTGCACACTAGGAGGCCATCCCAATGCCCCCATGATGATCATGCTTTCATGTGGGCCCAACCATATGAGCCATTCCTATGCTAGGAATGTTTCGGTCGTTTCTAAACATGACTTAAGGTATATATCATATAATTTCTTTATCTTTGAGACTGATGGAATTCTGCACATCATCTTGAGCTTATAGTTCTTACAGCTGGATTTTGGAGTTCAATAGTCATGGAAAAAAAATTAGAGGAGAATTTATGCAAGTTTGTATCTGTGCTTCGACTTGAGCATTCGGATCTTCAAGATGTCGGCCACATGCTAGGAACCTCCCCCTTACAGCAAGGATTGGGCAACTATTTGATAAGGACCAAATGAGTATGTTTAAGTTCTCTAATCCATCAGAGTTACCAAATATGTAGAGGATTTCTTATTTGTTGTATGCTTTAGTCTAATCAACAAACTTGCTTAAAGTTGGGCATGGATTAGACTTGGAATCTAGATTTACATGAAAAAGGAAACTAAATCCTTGTAATTCTAATTGAGAATCATGTGGGACCACCCAAATTGTACATCTTGCATGTTATATTCACAAAATGGTCATGGAGTTCTGACTACTGACTACTGTATCTAGTATAAAACAGGCTGCACAACGACATTATTCTGAAGAATAAGAGATGACAAAGTTTTAAAATTCCCACAACTCAAATTTTTCATGAGAGAGAGAGAGAGAGAGAGTAACGACAAGATGTAAAGCACATTTCTAAAACCCGATTCACTGAGTGGCTCAAATGGGCATTATGTCTAGTTAACTATTGCAAGCTTGATCAAGTTTTGGATGGACTAAGCCAGACATTTGATTCAGTGCCCTTCAGATCAAGTCTACATCGCAGAGTCAGGGTACATGGAGTCGAGTTTTTGAATTATGTTTTTGACAAGCCCAGGTGGTGAAGATTAGTTGGACTACTTAAGAACACAATGTATGAATCTATAAACTAATTAGCACTACCACAGCACAATGGTTTTCAGTTTACCTGCAAAGCCAACACAATCCACCAGCTTTAAACTGTCCGTTAAAGTGATCCACTGAATTCACTCCATTACCTTTGCATTGTGAACACAACACCGCACCTGCGAAATTCAATGGCGAGATATACCAATTACTTGCAATCTTTTGAGATGTTTCGAACAAAGAAAACTGCACAGGTCACATATTAAATGAGACTTTGAACCCTAACACACTTCGACCAAATACAAGAAGCCATCTGCATCTAAAATTGCAAGGTTATACATAGTCACTTCATTTGTTGGGAAAATACCTACATGCCTGATCTGTTGCAAATAATTCTCTTTTGTCAGGACTTGAGTACTGCTGCAGGTACCCAAAAGGATGTGCAACCTTGACCAGGGACATTTATGTAGTAGGTACTGAACCAACATGCTAGTTGTGATTTTTAATAGACTGAAGTCCATATACATGTTTGTGTAAAGGCAACTTCCATGGAAAGATGAAATTGCCACATCAGCAAATTCTATGGTTCTTAAATACCTCGGAATAGGTTTTCGGAGTAAGTTAGAAATTCATGTTTGGGTGCAAAAAGGTTTTCCTCGATGAATTGGTACTAATGTTGTTTGGTGTGGCTGCGGATTCTGTATTGAAAACTATTGTTTAGTTTGGTGGGAGGGTCGGTGGGGGTGGGGGGATATAGGGTGGCTGGGTGGGGCGGGGGTGAGGAAATGGAGTAAATAAACATCTCCTTCTCTACAGAAAAGGGCTACACTAACATGCCCTTAAGATTTCTTTTTTTTTTTCTTAGTTATTAATGAGTATTTACTGCTCAATTTTTACAAACGTACATTAGCACCCTTGCTAAAACACTTAAATCGAGCATTATAATAAATCCCTAGCCTTTTTCTATAAATTTTGTTTTATTAGGTTTTGTCCATAACCTCTACATTCAAGCAATACAATATCCAAGTAAAATCAAAGCCTAGAAATTATAGAATGTACCAAACCTATTAAACACATCTCATCATCCAAGAGATCTGCCTCTCTATGGATGTGATTGCCCCTGCATGGAACACAATAAGAAGGGAAATCAAATGTGCGCACAGGAACAGTGCGTGGATGCGTGTCAGAGAGTTGGTGAAAGATTAGATTTCCCTCTCGTTATCACACACCCCACCTCTCTTCATTTTTCATAATTTCAAAGGTGACTTTTTAAAATTGACATGAATATCTAAAGCAATCAAAGACTTTCTTCTTTTTTGGGGACAAACTTGACCATACAACTCTTATAATATGATATGTTTGCCTATACTAGTTTTACTATAAAGAGTATAAGACGACTTTGCCTACATCAATTTCTCAATATGATAAGTTTTCTTTCTCTAATTGAATCAGATACATCAAACAATTTATTGTAAAAAGGTCTAACTGAAAAAGATCTATTTCATACCTCTCTATTTGAATCAGCAAGTTTTTTTTCCAGGAAATTGTTAACTCTTATCTTGTTTTATAGAATGCAGTGTATCTCTTAGTCAACAATTTTTCTGGGGGGGGTGTTTAGATACTGTCCTACAGTTCAGTTAAAAGATATGTTGAAAGCAGCAGCAACCATGAAAAAATGCAGTGAAATCACAATGCTACCAAAAAAAGAAAAAAAAAAAACACTATTCTGCTCTGTGCAGATGAAACCCGATAGCATTCAAATCTGCAGATAATTTGTTCCACATTTAGGCTTTTTTACAAGGCAGGCTGATGACATATGCCATTCCAAACACATGTGGATCTACCTAAGATGCGGATCCAATCCAACCTCTAGACACAGCCCAAGATTTTCTTTGAAAAATTAGAGAGAAACAAACACCGTTTGATTTCTAAAATAAAAAAAAAACCACAGTTCTATCCAGAGCATACAATTATTAATGTTAAATGTCTCACTCACAGACTACAGGTGCAAAAATTAGAGAGAAACAAAATGAAAAGATGAAACTTGCATAGAAATTGAGAAGACGCGATTCGAAACTCTCACTAGAGATAATCATATTATCATTGCCACATGTTGTCGGGTTATCTTATTGTGGAATTCTTACCATTTCCATCGCAATCAGCACAAACAATACTATTCGGGTTCGTACGTTGATTGCTACTATCCGCAGCCTGCAAAAAGAGCAAAAATCCTATCATCAAATGAAATTTTTTTACAAACTGATGTTAAAAATCACATGAATCAGAATCACATTGAAGAAACTTACTGAAAATGAAAAAGGATGCGAAACAGGTGGGAGAAATCGAACCTTGGACTTGCAGGAGTGGAATCTGGCGCTCTGAGATCGAAAGGTGTCGATTCGATGAAGCTTTGGAGCTTGAGCTTCGGTATCGATTAGAAACCCTAACGACATCAAGAATTCCGCAAAGTTAGGGTCTTTACAACTTACAAGAGGGAGAATCGAGTGAGAGAGAGAGAGAGAATACCTGATTTGATTGGACGAGTGTAAGAAGCGATGGGAGAGAAGCAGAGTGCGTTCACCATTTGATTTGATTTGATTTGGAATTTCTTCCCTTGGTTGTGATGGATGATCCAAACTCTCTAAAAGCTTCACTTGGTGGTTGAAAGTTGAAACGATGAAACAGATAAGGCTCTTTTTTTTGTCCGGAGTCGTCCCGATGGACGAACATGGGTTTCTCTCTTCTGCCACTAAAATTTTGAACGGCCAGGATCCTCTGAGGTTTTTTTTTTTTTTTTTTTTTTTTTTTTTTTTTTTTCTTTTTTAACAAGAGAGATCCTGAGCTTAAAGAATGGAAATCCACAATGGAAATTGGGAGATAGTCTCTCATTAATAGGATTTGATTAGACTAAATATTATGATGAGGTAAAGCTTCCTTATTTTACTCCTTGTACTCTATATGATTAGAACTTGGAATTCTCAATAAAAAAAATATATGATTATGTTGTAGTTTCTAAAGTTTTAAGTGGTATGCATCCTATTGCTTCCGCAGTAATTTCTCTCCATCTTTCTTCACTCCCCATATTTTCACTTTTTCTTTACTAGTGTCACCTAAATAAAATAAATAAATCAAACCTTCCTAACACACACAATCTCACACACACACACACTAGTGTGCAGCCTTATTGAGCAAGCAAAATGAGGGGAAGAGTTAAGGAAAAGATAAAAGATTTGGACTGATTAGGTGGGCCCATAATGATATAGTGCTAGCCTAGTGGTCGGAAATAAAAGACATCAACGACACTAAGTTACAGAAAACTTTCGGGGATGCTAGCATAACGCAAGACCACAGGCTTGATCTGTTAAGTTCATAACCTTTTTTTTTTTTTTTTCTTTCAATGAATGCAAAATAACTAAAATTTACAATCAACTATGGTAAAAGGATGAAAACATGTAACTTATGTATTAGAAGTTAATGGGTGAGATATGGTTCCGTACCAACAATATCTCAATAAACAAAACATGGAATCTAAAATAATATATATATATAAATATGAACAATGTTATGTAAAAATGGTAGAATATCATATTAGTAAATGAGTCCCGTGAATATTTTATAGTCGTAAAACATTTTTTTTTTCTAGAGTGGTTATAAAACACTTAATTTTGATTAAAAGTTTTTTATGGGGATTAGCGTGGACACCATAAATGAGGAGTCTAAGTGCTACGTTATAAAAAAATTTAAGTAGGCCAACTTTTTATGGAGTGAGATTTGATCTTAAGAAATGATGCCATTATTTTGACTGGTTTGGATATCTTTAGAAGTGGGTCCAATTAGGACACATAGAAGATGGGTCAATTTAAGTGTATCATGAATTTGTCATTGATCCATTGACTGCTAGGTTATGAAGATTTTAAGTGGGCCAAACTTTTATTGAGTGAAATTTGATTTGACAAATAAATGTTAGGGCCATTTATTTTTAATGGGTCAGATTTTTTTAATGGCTCAATGAGGCAGTGGCGGCTCCAAAAATTTGAGTCAGTGGGGTCAACAAAAAACTTATCTTCTACAAATCGAATAAATTTATTTCCCCTTTATCAACATCTGTCATTTACTTTTGATAATTCGACAATTATAATATAAAATTCTCAAAGAATCTATTTCCGACAATCCAACAATGATAACATTGAATTTTCAAATAAAAAAAAATTTAATACATTGTTACTAATAGTTCTTAATCCAAAAAGAAAATCCAAATACATAAACTCCTCCTGCTGCCCTTGAAGAGTTTTTATGTGTTGAAATCGTTGCGTAATAACTTCATTATGAACACTAGCAAACACATCATTTTCAATTGATGTGACCAAACAGTCATTCATACATTGATCTCTCATTTGGTTACTCAACCTGCTCTTTACATACTTTATTGCTGAAAAATATCTTTCTATTGTTGCAGTCACTGCTGGTAAAATTAACGCCAATTTTAAAAGCAAATAAATCAATGGATATATATAATATCCTTCTTTGTCTCTACTAATTTTCTAGTTATGCCACTAATTCCTTTAAGTTTTAAAAACTCGTTGTTAGAGCGCATATCAGCAATGTGGTTTTGAAGTTGATGGTCAAGTGTCACGATGTCTATTGCAGAAAAATTAGAGGCATAAAACCAAGCAAGACGGACCAACCTTTCTTTTTCAAAAGCAAAAAATGAATTCACGGGATTCAAACAAGCCACAAAAAGAAGCAACTCAATATTAACCATTGTGAAACGGTTGTTGAGCTCTTGAAGTTGCATATTGATGACTGTGTAGAATAGTTCAACAAAGTAGTATTGTAAATTTGTAATTTAAGTAAGGTCAAAAGCTTCTCATAAATTCAATTCATGAAAGAATTTTTTTTATTAAAATATTTTTTCAGATCTCAGTGGGGCCAATTGACCCCACTGGGATCAATGTAGCGCCGCCCATGCAATGAAGAGCGTCTTGAAAAGAAAAACCTTTTTATAATATTCTTAATATTAAGAAGTAAAGTATTGGGTATGGATATATTTGGAGTAGATGAATATCGAGAGATTTGAATTAACGATTAACGCTATCAAGATATTGAGTAAGGTGATCTTTTAGGTAAGTCACATTCTTACTGCACTCACTCGTAACAAAATTGCTTATCTTAAAATATTAAATGAAGAAAGAATTTAGGGAAAGATTGAATACTGCCATATTTCATTGCGAAAATCTAAAAGAGAGCTACCTGTATTTTTCTCCCACAAAGATGTTGCTGTTTTAATATATATATATAATATATATATATATATATATATATAATTCATACATATATCATTTCCCATATATCATTCATTCATGTCTGACGACCTTGTCATTTCTTTTATATAGTTCTCTATATTGAGATTTTTCTCCACTTTACGTGCTTATTGAAATGAATAATGATGGCTGTAATTTAACAAGCCAATAACTCGATAGACTCCAAATGTGCGATGCGACAGTGCCCCTACGGATAGACGATGACCACCACCACTAAAATCACTATGAATATTCTCCCAGAGATCTGTAATTTATTTCTAATATATCAACATTTTATCTTTAATTTGGTCAATCATACGAGCGATTTTTTTGAAAGGGATACATGTAATTACAGTGGGGTCATAGAGAATGTAGATATAGAAATTATGTTTGCTAATATCTTTAAGATCTTTTATGATATTATTAATATTATGAGTACTTTGAATATGTTCAATTAATTGATAATTATATATATTATATATATTAAAGCAAATGGGGAGGTGGGCTGTGGGGGGCGCCACGTCAGCATCGAAGGAGTTCTCCTTTTAAATAAATATACATAAAAAACTTAGAGTGATTTAAGAAGCCATATCATCACATTCTACTATTTTTTCTCCAATAGTATCTATCCATATCTTTTATCTCCTAAAGTTTCTGAATCAATATCCCATAAAATTAAGGGGACTTTGGTCGGAGGTCCCTCAACTCTTCACTTTAATGCAAACAGCCCACAAAAAAAAGTCATGCAGTCAAAGGTCCCTCAACCACATTCTCACACATGAAATGTCCAACTTGCCCTTCCATTGATTGTCCCCTTTATTAATATAAAGCCAACGAAAGCGATAAGAACGAAAAGAAAAACAGTTTCGAATCTTCTGAAATAGGAAACCCCCGAAGAAAAAGGCGACGTTTCGTCTCCCTGATTACAAGCAGCGAAGAACAACGTACGTAGCCCTAAAAATTTCCAAAACTTTCCATACATTAACTGTTTCATTACAAGTTTGTGTCTGCATCAAAGATTTCTTCGATTTCGTGGAGAAGAAATACAAGAAAGACGACTGCCAAACCCTAGTTGCATGCGCCGGTTGTTTGACTGTAGAAGCGTTTCGAAAAGCTTAAACAATAGTTCAAACTACTGATTTCCCTTGTAAGTTGAAAAAACCTTCCTCCTCTGTTATCGGAAACCCATATTACTGTTAATCGCAATTTGAAATTTCTTGTAGCATTCTTTTTGGTTCCTCTTCTAATAAGAAATAGGTGTTTAGGAAATGGCGAGGACAAAATCTTCCTTAGTTTTGGAACGTCAGAATCCACAACAACAAGAAGTAGAAGGTATCCAAATACTTTTTTCTTTTCCTTATACTGTCTGTGATTTTTTTAGAATGTTTTTTAATATATTCGAAATGTAGTACCAAATGTCGAACAGTCATTGCTACTTTCTCAATTTCAACTTAATTTATCTTAGATTTTTGACAAATTTCTCTGTTCTATGAGTTTATACTGTTTGAAACCAGTTGCTGTTGTTTTCATCGGATTTGTATACAAAACTTATCATTCTATTTGTATACATGTAACTGAATTTATCTGTGTTCTGAGTGAACTTGAACCACTGTACAACGACTTTATCTGAGATTAAAGCAATTGGATATGATTTTGAAATGAAAATTCAGTATATCAAATTTATCTGAGTTTCCATCAAATTCATCTGTGAGTGTATACAAATTATCTGAGTTCTGTATCCAATTTATCTGACTTTATGTTGAATTTATCTGAGTTCTGAATGGACTTGAATCAATGTCTATTGACTTTATATGGCACTCAAACAAATGCATATGAGTTTGCATTGAAAAATAACATACATTATAGATTTAGATAAACTTATGTCCCTATTTAACAGAGTTTCTTTCGCTTTCACTTAATTTTACTATATCTTATTGCAGTTTGTGAGTTAGTAACAGAAATAAGTGAATTTATTTGAGTTTCTAATCAATACTTCATATGTTTTTATCAATTATATACAAAGCTTATGCCTTCGTGTTTAATTTATCTGAGTTTCCATCAAATTCATCTGTGAGTGTATACAAATTATCTGAGTTCTGTATCCAATTTATCTGACTTTATGTTGAATTTATCTGAGTTTCTATAAATTTTATCTGTTAGTGTATGGAATTTATCTGAGTTCTGTATCCAATTTATCTGACTTTATGTTGAATTTGTCTGAGTTTATATTCAATTTATCTGAGTATTCTGTAATTTATCTGTCTTATGTTTACACTTATTTAAATTTTAAATGATATGAATCTCATTTATTTTACTGTATGCAGCAGGAAAACATAACAAGAGAAAAAGGGCACAGGATAAACAATCGAGAAATACACCAGTGAGTGTAGAGAAGAAGGCTAAAATGTATAAGTGTGAAAATAGTGATCCACAAAAACATTTAGGTCCTTTCCACTCTTTTGAATCGCAGCACATGCATGGGCACACGGAAAACCATTGATTTGCCATTGATAACAGGAACATATTTGATTAAAAATGTCTACAGTCACTGACGGGTAAGAGTGAACATCATAAACAGTTTCACTGGAACGGCTAACAGTCCACGTCCTTCCAAGCCGGATAGCAGCATCCAGCCTCTTATCCATGTCCGGGCAGATGACCGACTTCCATCTGCTAGAAACGTCTTTCCTATTAGCCATCTGATCCATTATTTGAACCCTTATTGTGTCAACCAACTTTGTAATTGGAAGACAGCGAGCTTCTCTAATCCATGAGTTGAAAGATTCAGCTGCATTCGAACACATCTCACCATACCGCTGGCCCTTAAAATAAGCATTGCTCAATCTTTCATGAGGCAAACCACAGAGAAATCTGTCTATATTGGAACCACCTTCACGCCTCAATGACTGCAGCTTTGCATGGAAGGCAGCAATGGTCGGCGCATATGCACATTCCCGAAGCATCATAACCATTCTCTCTCTAAATTCATTAGTATAACCACCTGACAACTTGTCCCTCAAATTTGCCTTCAAGTGTTGGAGGCAATACGCATGATGGGCAAAAGGAAATACCCTTGAAACACCCTCTATCAAGCCTGGATTTCTGTCAGAGATAAAAGTAATAGTGCGATCCGAAAAAATAACTCTCCTTAAGTTCTGCAAGAACCATGTCCAATTGTCCTCTGTCTCTGAGTCCACCACCGCAAAAGCAAGGGGAAACAACCCTGTGGCATGAATAAATAAAATTTATTTTTCAAATACTATTCAAAATATCAAAACATGCTAATCATGAATAAAATAAAGATGTCCATAATATAAGAAAAAACAGCCATAAAACTGACCTTGATTTCCATTCTTCCCAGTTGCTGCCAACAAGTTTCCCTTGTATCTACCTTTCAAAAAAGTACCGTCCAAAAATAACAGAGGACGAACATGATTAAATCCAGCCATTGAAGCATAGAAACAAACAAATAGACGCTTGAAACACTTAGTTGATTGGTCATAATCTAGCACAAAAAGGCTTCCTGGATTTACCTCCTCCGCCACCTTAATATACCAACGAAGATGGTCAAAAGATAGCGAGGAATCACCGTACAACTTATTTCTTGCCCTCTCGACGCCCCACCATGCATGATGATATGTAATGGTAAGCCCATAATTCGCCTTAAAATGGTGCACAACATCAATCGGTCTGGTGAGCGGCTTTTCACGGATATGATCGATTATTAAATCTGCAACTGTCTCAGAATTCATTCGGCTGTTTTTTGATGTTCGAACTGCTGCACCACATGTATGCTCATTGTTTAATGTCCTGATGCAAAAATGGCCAGTCGACTTCTCAATAGATGCATGAACACGCCATCTGCATCCCATCGAATGACTGCGAGAGCATTCAGCTGTCACCCTCACCTTATCATTTTTCACATATACAAATTCAAAACCAACCTCAATTGAATATCTACAAAGGACACTTCTAAAATCTGCAACACCACCCTCAAACCTCTGCCCCACTTCTCTAATACCACTTGCCCAGCCCGAAGACAGTAAAAGCTTCTCTTTGTGTGTACAAAACTGTGGAAGAAGATCTGTCTCTATATCAGTATCATCATACCCCACTATTGCTAGGTCATCTTCAGGTAATTCATCAGAATTTTCCTCTTGATCACCATCCTCTGATTCCTGCGATTCTGATACAAATACATCCACTCTTCCCAATCCCATTGAAGACGCCAACATAGACAAGCTCACTAGATCCGAATCACTGTCCAACAAGCACTTTGGGTGGCCAGGCAATTCGAAAGTCAAACATGCCATGTTCACTGAAAGATTCTTCCACTTATTACGAACTTGACGCATCAAATCGTCATACCTCATGCTCCCACTAAAATGAATGACGGCAGTAAACATGCCATACTTACACATAAGCAATAGCGGCTGTGACATCTATAAAATACAGAATTGAACAAATATCAAGTGTCATCATCATTGAAAAAGTATGCAGACTGTAAAACAGTCACATGTTCTGCAAAAATTTATCTGGGTTCAAGCCAAATATAAGTCACATTATCTGGCTCTTCTCAATAGAACTCAGATAAATTCATTACAGAACTCAGATAATATATGTCAAGAACTCATATAATGCAGTCTAAACTAAGTCTGTTTCAAATTCACATAAATTGCACAAGAGAACTCAGATAAATTCATTACAGAATGCAGATAATATTTCCAGAACTCATATAATGCAGTATAAACTAAGTCTGTTTCAAATTCACATAAATTGCTCAAAAGAACTCAGATATTGTCATTACAGAACTCAGATAATATTTCCAGAAGTGTCATCAGCATTGAAAGAAGTATGCATACTGTAAAACAGTCACATGTTCTGCATAAATTTATCTGCGTTTAAGCCAAATATAAGTAATATTATCTGGCTCTTCTCAAGAGAACTCAGATAAATTCATTACAGAACGCAGATAATATTTCCAGAACTCATATAACGTTGTATAAAACTAACAGAAAGTGTGTTTGAAACTCAGATAAATTTGATGTTATGGTTACATAACTTTGGTTACATGGCTTCTTTCACATTGCAGCACTCAACACAATTTCTAAGTAATGAAAAGAAAGAAACTAACTAATAACAATGGAAGATTAATCAGTTTCTAAAATCTAAATCTATAGATTTGTTCATGAATAACAATGGAATTTTTTTAGATGAACTGAACTGATACAAATTGATTTGTTCCTGAATAACAAAACTATAGAAAACTATACACGACGAAATGACCATAACAAACAAAAATATTTAGATCTACAAATCTAAATAAAAAAACATTGCAAAATCACTGCTGTGAATGGAAGACCTCGCTAGCTAAAAAACTATAAAAATGCTTTTGCTTCCCAATCAATCAATCTACGAAACTGTCATCCAATAACAACAGATCTGACAATGAGTATCAAATATACATATATATATATATAGATCTAGACATTTACATAAGAACAATTGCTTACTCTCTGCTGTGTTTGGAAAACCTCGCCTAACTCAAAAAAGATAGCAGTCCTTCTCACGATTTTGCTCTGCAACCTGCTATTCAAGAAAACAAACTAGGAAACTGTAATACAATTACAAGAGAATTGCTTGCCAAACCATTTGATCTGTAATCTGCTTCGCAAACAATGAATCTCCAAAACTATAAGTCAGTCAATAGATCTATCTTCTCTCTCGTATATTTTCTACATTCAGATTCAAGATCTGAATCGATTGCAGTTTGAATTTCAAAAAACTAGATTTTCGCTCAATTACAGGGGCATATCAGTAATAACGGATAACTTATGCTCTTAATTCCAGGCTAAATAAACGTGACACGTTGGGGACCACTACAAACACATGCTGCGACAGTTACAGGGGCAAATTAGTCTTAAAAAATGAAACCGTTTGGCTCTAGGGATGTCTGGCTGCAAACAGTCTAGCTGTTTGGACTACAACCCTTAAAAAGAATTTCTTTGGATTGCAGGCTGTATAGATTACATTCTAGGGATCTTTGGCTAATTATCCCTAAAATTAAAGTTAATCTTGTAAAAATAACACAAAAGACCATTCTAAGGGGGCCCACTATGTAGATCTTATGATCCAAAAATATCAATCTCTTTCACTTATGTGTTACCCTACAAAAGTTTGAAGGAATTTAATAAATCTAATCCATACACCATCTTAGTGGGATCACCTCATAGAACTTATCAACCTGACTCAAATGTTAAATGGACTTGAGCCTTTGTTGAGCTGAGGCCTCAAAGAGTTGTCATATTTTTCCAGTACTTTTTTATCGTTTGGTTTGAGCTGGGATGATCCTATGTGCACCCGGACTCAAACCTTAGTCTGACCTCGGCCTTTAAGGGGCAGTCTCAACCCACCCATATTTTTGAGTAGGCAGGCTTGAAATTAGTATATAGGGCCTGATATACATTTGAACTCAGGCCATTCAATCCCTATTGATAGCAGAAATGGGCCAGTCCGGAAACTGGCCCATTGAAATTCCTACAACAGGCCTTTAATTTAATGGACTTCTAAATTGTAAAACTTACTGCACATACTTGCAATGAGATTAGTTTCGATGCTTTAACATTCATGTAAAACCCAGAGCCTCAACGTTGATGAAAGTAATTAAATTGCTCTCTCTATCGTTATTTTGCACCAGGTATAGATCCCATGTGAGGGACCTTTTTTCCTTGGATCTGTTTATATTTCTATATATATATATATATATATATGAAATATGGGAGGTGCTCTTGTAAGAGACACTCTCACATTACTATGAGAGATAAGGTGGGGGCCCTCACATTCATATCCAATATCTACAACTTAAATATGATGGCCCATACCTTTATATCTTATAATAAGGTAAGAGTGTCTCTTGCAAGAGTACCTTCTATTAAATAAATATAGGACATTGATGTAGAATAAAATGATTCTACACGTGTCTCTCTCTCTCTCTCTCTCTCTCTCTCTCTCTCTCTCTCTTTAAGTGTTTGGTTGGATGTGGATTTGATTTGCAAGTTCAAGCAGGTGTGTTCTAATGGTAAGTAGGCTCAAAACGAGTGCGTAGTGTTTTGAGGCATTGGTATGGGACTCATGTTAGCCACACTCACACTCCACACAATGTACCTAACAGACTGAGCCCCAGCCAGATATTGAAACGAAAATGAATGCATTTGTTTTTTCTTTTCTCATTTTTTTCCTTCTTTGAATGGTATCATTTTTTTATTTTTGCTTCCAACTAGAGTTTTCTCTTTTTTAGTAAGGACTTTCAATCCATGCATTTTTTTAATTTACAAAGATTTTATAGGTGCGATATTACAAGATTGTCATTATTATTTTTCACAATAATTTCTTCCTTGTACCATAAAATCTTAAGATCTCTTTCCACTTTATTTTCTTCTAAAAATTCTTTAAAATAATAATAGCGGATTCTTCTTTCATAGTTTTAATTATTATAATAATTTACTATATCTTTGTTTTGGCCCGAGCTCAGCACGAGCATTTGTTGCTAGTATATTAAAGCAGCAGCTTCTTTGTGGGAGAGTGACACATGGCGTTCCCTCGTGTTGTTTCGAGGTCACATGTGGCACACCCAATCTTAAATCTTTCTTGGAGTCCTATTTTAGATCCTTATCTCACACCTCCCATTTTGAAAATCAATTTCTGTCTCATGCCAACTTTGTTTACTTAATATATACCATTTAAATATAGTTTCCTTAATATACAGGTTGAGTGCCAACTAATATTATCCAATCTATTATATTTCTAGGTATTTTCTAATTCTTTCATACTTTTTAGCGAGAAATTCTATCTTCATATAAATCTTTTCCTATCTTGAATTTCACATACCTAATCCCCATATTTACACCACTTTTATGTATTTACTTTGACATTTTGTTCAATATTATCACGTTGTGTATAGTAATTATCCTTTCTCTGATAATCTTAATAATTTTAGGCTAATTGTTACCAGAATTTGGCTGTAACACATGAGAATATTAAGTAAACCGGTAATCAGGAGTAAGATCCTTACAATAAAGCTAAGTGATAATACAATAAAGGTAGTTTATTGGGCATTGGTATGTAAGAATCCATTGTTACATTTAACTACTTACTATAGTAATGCCAAATGCCAATATGAGATTTGGTATATGTATTTATGCTATATGTTGATTTCTTATCAAGGTCAACTTCAATTAACCGAGGCCTGAGTTGAAACCTAGCCGAACTCAATATTTTGGCCCAAGTTTGAGCCTATGCCTAGAAAGCTCAATTCAGGATGTTTTCCATGTAAAACAGGGCATGCAGGGTTCTTGGGAAAATTGGGTTTGGCCAAATTTAAACCTGTATGGCCTGAACTGACCAAGGGGAAAAAAATTGGGTTCATCTTTAGGTTGGGCTTGGGTCAAGATTTGAAATCAGCATGGAACTCGGGTTGGGTTTGGGTTTGTTGTTGTTATTATTATTAGATATAGAATATATGATGGCATGGTTAGAGCACTATATCATTAAGGGCCCACCTAATCAATCTAAATCGTTATCTTTTCATTACTCATTCCCTCATCTTCCTTCTTCTACAAATCTTTCTATTCATATTTAAATTCAAGTATGATTATTAACAAATCAAATCAATTAAAATAAAAATAAGCAAACAACTTTCTAAAATTAAAAATTGCCTAAGTTAGAAACTTTCTTAAATTAAATTCCTAAATCAAAATTAGAAACTAAGTTAGATCTATTTTCCTAAATCAAGTTAGTTACCTTTCTCAAATTAACTACTTTCCAAAAGTGAAGATTTGCAAATAAACTTTCATTTAGAAAGCGTTTGAATTAAGAAAGTTAAAATTAGTAACTATCTAAGTTAGAATCTAGGTTAAATTAGTGTCTATGCTATGATAATTACTTTCTAAGTTAGTGAATTAAGTTAGTAAATTAGTTGTCTAGATCTAATCTTTGCATGAGATGCGAAGAGGGTAGACCTAGGTCTATATAAGGATCAATTTGGTGTTTTTACGCATATATTATGTTTTCTAAATGCACAAGAAGGGACAAGTTCGGGCAAAATCGCGGTTTTCTACAAAAACCCTGAGTTGAATGGTCGACTTTTACCGGCGGCGAAAGCAGACTTTTACAGTCGGTCACGACTTTTACCGGCGGCTAGAACATACCTTTATCGGTGGCCACGACTTTTACCGGCAGCCCCGACCCCCGCTATAGGCAGTTTTTTTTTTTTTTTTTGTGGCTATCCGAGTTTGTTCATCATGAGATGATGGATGGTGGCTTCCTAACCCTAGTCCTTATTGTGTATGTGATACTAACTTTGCAGGTTCATGTTATTTCCATATAGCCCACAAGACTTTTACATTCTTTTTATGGTTATTGGTTTATTTAAAGTTAAGTGTAGAGGGTATCATGATTTCCTTAGTTTCCCGTGAAAAGGCAAGGCATGATAAATTTCCCTATAGCCCTTTTATTTCCATTATTAGATTACCATGTAAGTCTCATTGTCGAGGCATAGGAATTTATATAATTTTTTAGTTTATAAATCCTGGCGGTATCCGAGATGAAGAAGGAAAGTGAAGTTGGACTCCTAATCAAAGAGTTTGGAGATTACCAAAAGAGTTTTGAAAATGCACAAAGAGTTTGAGGAATCCCAAAGTTTTGGAAAGTATAAGAAGTCCAAGATGTCTATTCCGCTTGGGCCATGTGGAGGAGAGGACTAGTTTCTATTTTTGCACTTTCTATTTATCGATGGTTGCTTTTATAGAATGTTTTCAAAACTGATCCAAACATAGTAGTTACCAAAATTGGTCAAATCAAATTAATTTTGGAAAGAATTCTTATTAGTATTGGTGGACCCATTGGTAACACTAATATTCAAAACTAGACTTTCCTTAAATTTAACTTAATTTAGTTACAATCATTGGTCATATCATGAGATGATTTGATTATTATATATGTGGGCCCTAATATCTAAAAAGGAAATCCTCAATTCTAAAATATTAAGTGGGAGCGGGGCATTTAAATTGAGAAATCCCCATGGTTTTCCACCATGGGTCCATTGTAAGGAAAGTATCAGCCTCGCACCATCTTGAGAATGGCCTTTCCCTATGGATGGACTTTATTTGTCTGGTTCCTAGATATGGATCTCCTATGGATAGTGTTGGTGAAACGGGGTGAGGGCCCACTCCCCAATGAGGAGCTACCTACAACGGTTGTCAAGCAATGCTAGTTTGTGGGTCACACGTAACTAAAATAGTGATGTAGTATCCCCAAAGATTTGCCTAATGTATTTTAGAAAC
This sequence comes from Camphora micrantha, assembly GCA_003546025.1. Taxonomy (NCBI): domain Eukaryota; kingdom Viridiplantae; phylum Streptophyta; class Magnoliopsida; order Laurales; family Lauraceae; genus Camphora; species Camphora micrantha. Next base: position 25,824,303 of record QPKB01000004.1, read on the forward strand.
CAAAACTAATCGGAGTCATATATTATTTGGTATGAGATACCTAGATGATAATGAATGATGGGGATGATGGATAGTTAGTCTTAATCCTAATTTTGATCAACTTTAATCTGCACCAATCTAGGTGGTATTCGCACTCCCCAAGGAGGCATACCCCAAGAAATTGGGATTCCGATGTATTCTGAATTTAGTGATTATGAAGATTCCCACATAAATTTGGTAGAATGCTAAACCCTAATGTCATTTATATTCTTTAATTGAATGTATGGTTATGTGCTATAGTTTTTCAGCATGAATTCAAATACTTTCAATCCACTTGCGACCATTCTCAACCGGAATTAGTTGGTAGAATCCAACTACGTGGACTGGAAAAGGAACCTGGATATTGTCCTAACTACTTCAGGATACAAATATATGTCCTTACCACACCCCTGCTCTGAGGAGCCTGGGCCAGATGCATCATAGGACCAGAGGGACCTTTACACCAAATGAGTCAAAGATGATGAGATGGCCAAGTGCGATATGCAGGCATCCATATCTAGTGTTTTACAACACCAATATCAATCTTATAAGACCGCATCCAATATCATATCGAACTTAAAGGAGATGTTTGGGGGACCAGGGAAGCCTGTTAGGCAGGCAGCTATAAGGGTGCTGATGAGCACTAAGATGTGTGAGGGAACTCAAGTACAAGAACACATGCTTAAGATGATGGATTCATTGAATGAGCTAGATGTAATGGGTGCTGCGATTGTTGCAGAATCGCATATCAACATGATCCTCGAGTCGCTACTAGATCCATTCAATCATTTCAAGATTAATTACAATATGAATAAGATGAATCTGACTATAGCTGAGCTGTCTAGTCAGCTAGTAGCAACTGAGGGCATCATGAAGAAGAAGCCAACTTCCCTGATGACAAAAATGTTAGTTGCCACGTCTAAGTCGAAAGGCAAAGGCCGGAAAGGCTAAAAGAAATAGTTCCCAAGGGTCCTAAGGTGGAGAATGGTGCTATTGGTGGTGTGGCAAAGGCTAAGGGTACGAGAGCAAAAGAAAAGTTTTCCACTGTGGTATGATAGGACATTGGAAAAGGAGTTGTCCTGCTTTCTGTCTAAGAAAAAGACCTCAGCTATGATTGAGTCACTTGTTTCTGAAGTTAGTTATGCAACTAGAACTTCAAAATCCTGGTGTGTTGACGCCGGTGCAACTAATCACATTTGTAATTTGTTACAGAGGTTCCGGAAAACCAGGAGGCTTAGTGGCGGAGAAATCATTATTAGCTTGAGATCGGATGCTAAGGCAGAGGCGGTTTCAGTGGGAGTAGTAACTTTGTTATTTTCAGATATTAAATTGGTTTTGTTAGATACATTATATGTACCGTCATTACGGCGGAATTTAATTTTAGTTTCTAGTTTGGTGAATAAAAGTTATTTTATTACTTTTGGCACTAAAGTTGTCATAAAGAGGAACGGTACTTTTATATGAATAGGCAAGATAACCAATGGACTTTATTTGATAACTCCCACAATGTATGGGATACATGATACCGAAATAATTAATACACCATTATTAAAGAGGAAGTCACCTTCATTTAATCCAACAAAACTTTGGCACCTGAGGCTAGGTCATATAAACCTAAATAGGATTGACAGGCTAGTGAAAGATGATATCTTGCCTTCATTGGTGGTAGAACCAATGCCTGTTTGCGAGCCCTGTCTGGAAGGCAAAATGACCAAAAGGCCATTTTCATCCAAGGGCAATAGGGCTAAAGATTTATTGGAATTAGTGCATACTGATGTGTGTGGACCTATCAATGTCAGAGCCAGAGGAGGATATGAGTACTTTATCACTTTCACAGATGATTATTCAAGATGTGGATACATATACCTTATGCACTGCAAGTCTGAGGCTTTTGAAAAGTTCAAAGAGTTTCGAGCGAAAGCGGAAAAGCAGTTAGGTAAAAGTATCAAGACTCTTCGATCAGATCGAGGAGGTGAATATCTCTTTGTTGAATTTATGAGATACTTATCAGAGAATGAGATTCTATCCCAGTTGTTTGCTCCTAATATGCCTCAACAGAATAGAGTAGCAGAAAGAAGGAACCGAACTCTTTTAGATATGATCAGGTCTATGCTGAGTTTCTCAGGATTACCTATATCCTTTTGGGGATATGCCTTGGATACTATAATGTACATACTACTCATACCATCTAAGTCTGTACCTAAGACTCCCCGGGAGTTATGGTCCGAGCGAAAGCCTAGTTTATAACAGTTACATATTTGATCCGACACGTGCTGAAGGTTAAGAAGGATAAGTTGGAATTGAAGTCGGAAGTATGCACTTTTGTAGGATATCCAAAGGAACTAAATGCTGGTTATTCTATAATTCTAAAGAGCAGAAAGGGCTTATCAGCACCAATACGGTTTTTCTGGAGGAAGATTATATGATTGACCGAAAATCTTTAGAGAATGTTATCTTGGAAGAAATTCAAGAGCAATCAATTCCAAATTCAAGTACAACCGAACTTGTAGAGAATCCACTCATACCCGACCCAGTAGTTACACTAGTGCCTCGTCGTAGTGGGAGAATTGTCAGGCCTCCTGACAAGTTCTTGTTCTTGGGAGAATCTTACAAGGCAATCCTGGAAGATCATGAACAAGATCCCTGTAACTATGATGAAGCAATCAATGACATAGGCTCGGGATGCAATGAAAGCTGAGATGGAGTCTATGTACTCCAATCAGGTCTGGACACTTGTGGACTTGCCTACCAATATTAAACCTATTGGGTGCAAGTGAGTGTACAAGAGAAAAAGAGGACCAGATGGAAGAGTGGAGACATTTGAGGCCAGACTTGTTGTGAAATGGTATACTCAGAAAGAGGGTATCGATTATGATGAAACATTCTCGCCGGTAGCCATGCTCAAGTCCATCCGGATACTCTTATCCATTGCGGCTCATCTCGATTACGAGATTTGACAAATGAATGTCAAGACGACGTTTCTCAACGGTCATCCTGAGGAAGACATCTATATGATGCAGTCAGACGATTTTGTAGCTAAAAACCAAGAGCAAAGAGTTTGCAAGCTGCAAAAGTCCATTTATGGATTGAAACAGACATCCCGAAGTTGGAACATCCGTTTTGACAAGGAAATCAAGTCATTTGGTTTTTGTCAAAATCCGGATGAGTTATGTGTGTATATGAAAAGTGAAGGAGGAATGGTAGTTTTTCTGGTTTTATATGTCGACGGCATCCTTCTCCTTGGGAAAGACATAGGAATGTTGTCAATAGTAAAAGTTTGGCTAGCCAAGACTTTTGATATGAAGGACTTGGGAGAAGCTAGCTACATCCTACGGATCAAACTTCATCGAGACCGAAAAAATATGATGATTGACTTATCCCAAGCAGCGTACATAGATAAGGTACTGGTGCGGTTTGCTATGCAAGATTCCAAGAAGGGTATTACACTTTTTAGGTATAAAGTGCACCTTTTCAAAGATCTGTGTCCCAAGACACCTGAGGAAAAGGAGCAGATGAGAGCGATACCATACGCTTCAGCTGTTGGTAGCCTTATGTATGCTATGCTTTGTACTAGACCAGATATTTGTCATGTAGTGGGCCTAGTCAGCAGATATCAGTCTAACTTAGGTCCTGACCATTGGACTGCTGTGAAATGTATTCTCAAATACTTGAGAAAGACTAGAGATTACATGTTGATTTACGACAGTGATGAGTTGATTCCAGTCGGATACACAGAATGTAACTTCATGTCAGATAAGGATTTTAGGAAATCAACCTCTGGTTATGTGTTTATGCTTGGCGGCAGAGCTATTAGCTAGAGGAGTATTAAACAAGAATGTACTATTAATTCCTCTTCGGAGGCTGAATATGTAGTGGCTTGTGAAGCAGCTAAGGAAGCATTATGACTTAAAAGATTCCTTCTAGAACTTGGAGTGGTACCTTTGGCGCGACAACCACTCATAGTTTACTGTGACAGCAGCGGGGTATTCGCTCAGTCCAAGGAACCTAAGAGCCACAGGAGCCAAAAGCACGTACAGAGGAAGTATCATTTGATTAGAGAGATTGTGCAGAGAGGTGATATTGCCATCACCAAGATAACATATGCGGACAATTTGGCAGATCCCTTTACTAAGCCTTTGATCACAAAAGTCTTTGAGCAGCATGTAGACGGGATGGGTATAAGATGCAATCCTGACTGGCATTGAACCTAAGTGGGAGATTGTTAGATTATAAAGACTCAATCTAGTGGATGATGTAATAAATTGATTTATTTCATTATTTATCAATATAATCATGCTTTACTTTCATGAGATGAATAGTGTTTTATTACTTTCTTGCACATAACCAATATGAATGACATGATGGTTTATGAGATGGACCGGAGCCCACAAGTATATTAGATGTGACACATGTGTTGATGAGATCCACATACGGGAGACATATCACAAATCCTATACTGAAATTGATTTACAACCGGTGATGAAATTGGGCATCTCATCTGATAAGGTTGGAGCACTTTGATCACTATGAGATAGTGTGATTTGTCTCGACATTAGAATGTAAGATTGGGTGCTGGTACTCAAATTATATATATTAAAGCAAATGAGGAGGAGGGCTGTAAGGGGTGCCACGTCATCACCCACATGAGTTCTCCTTTCAGAAAAATACTTATAAAAATACACAGAGCTTTGGGTTTAATGTGGGCTACTCCAAATCTCTCCCTCTAATACTTTCCTAAAATCTCTCATTCTAATACTTCCTGAAATCACACATCCTCTTAATAGGAT
>QPKB01000004.1:25837960-25856200 GCA_003546025.1 Camphora micrantha
TATACCTTATGCACCGCAAGTCCGAGGCTTTTGAAAAGTTCAAAGAGTTTCGAGCGGAAGCGGAAAAGCAATTAGGTAAAAGTATCAAGACTCTTCGATCAGATCGAGGAGGGAATATCTCTCTGTGATTCTATGGGATACTTATCAGAGAATGGGATTTTATCCCAGTTGTCTGCTCCTGGTATGCCTCAACAGAATGGAGTAGCAGAAAGAAGGAACCGACTCTTTTAGATATGATCAGGTCTATGCTGAGTTTCTCAGGATTGCCTATATCCTTTGGGGATACGCCTTGGATACTATGTACATACTAAACCTCGTACCATCTAAGTCTGTACCTAAGACTCCCCGGGAGTTGTGGTCCGGGCGAAAGCCTAGTCTACAACATTTACACATTTGGGGTTGTCCGGCACACGTGCTGAAGGTTAAGACGGATAAGTTGGAAACGAAGTCGGAAGTATGTACGTTTGTTGGATATCCTAAGGGAACTAAAGGTTGGTTATTCTATAATCCCAGAGAGCAAAAGGTGCTGGTAAGCACCAATGCGGTTTTTCTGGAGGAAGATTATATGATAAACCGGAAAATCTTTAGAAAAGGTGATCTTGGAAGAAATCAAGAGCAATCAATTCCAAATCCAAGAGAGACCGAACTTGAGGAAGAACTCCCCTACCAGACCCAGTAGTTACACCGGTGCCTCGTCGTAGTGGGAGGATTGTCAGACCTCCTGACAGGTTCTCGTTCTTGGGAGAGTCTTACGAGGCAGTCCCGGAAGAACCGGAACAAGATCCCTGTAACTATGATGAAGCAATTAATGACATAGAGGCGTTGGGATGCTATGAAAGCTGAGATGGAGTCTATGTACTCCAATCAGGTCTGGAGACTTGTGGACTTGCCTGCCAATATTAAACCTATTGGGTGCAAGTGGGTCTACAAGAGAAAAAGAGGACCAGATGGTAGAGTGGAGACCTTTAAGGCCAGGCTTGTTGCGAAAGGGTATACTCAGAAAGAGGGTATCGATTATGAGGAAACTTTTTCGCCGGTAGCCATGCTCAAGTCCATCCGGATACTCTTATCCATTGCGGCTCATCTCGATTATGAGATTTGGCAAATGGATGTCAAGACGGCGTTTCTTAACGGCCATCTTGAGGAAGACATCTATATGGTGCAACCAGACGGTTTTGTAGCTAAAAACCAAGAGCAAAAAGTTTGCAAACTGCAGAAGTCCATCTATGGATTAAAGCAGGCATCCCGAAGCTGGAACATCCGTTTTGACCAGGCAATCAAGTCATTTGGTTTTTGTCAAAATCCGGATGAGTCATGTGTGTACATGAAAAGTGAAGGTGATAGGGTAGTTTTTCTAGTTTTATATGTCGACGATATCCTTCTCCTCGGGAAAGACATAGGAATGTTGTCAACTGTGAAAGTTTGGTTGGCCAAGACTTTTGATATGAAGGACTTGGGAGAAGCTAGCTACATCCTAGGGATCAAACTTCATCGAGACCGGCAAAATAGGATGATTGGCTTATCTCAAGCTGCATATATAGATAAGGTGCTGGTACGGTTTGCTATGCAAGACTCCAAGAAGGGCATTACACCTTTCAGGCATGGAGTGCACCTTTCCAAAGACCAGTGTCCTAAGACACCTGAGGAAAAGGAGCAGATGAGGTCGATACCATACGCTTCAGCTGTTGGTAGCCTCATGTATGCTATGCTATGTACTAGACCGGATATCTGTCATGCAGTGGGCCTAGTCAGCAGATATCAGTCTAATCCAGGACCTGAACATTGGACTGCTGTAAAATGTATTCTCAAATACTTGAGAAGGACTAGAGATTACATGTTGATTTATAGCACTGATGAGCTCATTCCAGTCGGATACACAGATTCTGACTTTATGTCAGATAAGGATTCCAGGAAATCCACTTCTGGTTATGTATTTATGCTTGGTGGCGAGCAATCAGCTGGAGGAGTATAAAACAGGAATGTACCGCTGATTCCACCTCGGAGGTGAATATGTAGCGGCTTGCGAAGCAGCTGAGGGGAGTCAGTAATGGCTCAAAGATTCCTTATGACTTGTGGGTGGCTACCTGTTGGCCGACAGCCGCTCACAGTTTTTACTTGTTGACAGAGCGGGGCAGTCGCTCAGGTCCAAAGAACCAAAAGGCCATAATAACAGACCAAAAAGCATAGTACAAAGGAAAGATATTTCATTTACAGAGAGATTGGCAGAGAGGTGACTATAGATATTTACCAAGATAGGCTCTGCGACAATCTTGGCAGATCCCTTTACTAAGCCTTTGACTACTAAAGTCTTTGAGCAACATGTAGATGGGATGGGCATAGATGCAATCCTGACTGGCATTGAGCCCAAGTGGGAGATTGTTAGATTATAAAGACTCAATCTAGTGGATGGATGTAATAAATTGATTTATTTCATTATTTATCAATAAATAATCATGCTTACTTTTCATGAGAATGAATAGTGTTTTATTATTTTCTTGCACATAATCAATATGATGACATGATGTTTATGAGATGGACGAGGCCCACAAGTATTTAAGATGTGAACAATGTGTTGATGAGATCCAACATAACGGGAGACATATCAAAAAAATCCTAATACTGAAATTGATTTACAACCGATGATGAAATTGAGCATCTCATCTGAAAGTTGGAGCACTTTGATGCACTATGAGTATAGTGTGATTTGTCTCGACATTAGATGTAAGATGGGTGGCTGGTACTCCAAATTTATATTATTAAAGCAAATGAAGAGGAGGGCTGTGAGGAGGTTGCCACATCATCACTACACCACATGAGTTCTCCTTCAGAATAAATACTATTTAAAAATACACACAGCTTGGGGTTTAATGTGGGCTTACTCCAAATCATCTCCCTCTATACTTTCTAAAATCTCTCATTCTAATACTTCCTGAAGATCACACACATCCTCTTAATGGATTGAATAACTGGTCAATAGGGCTTAATATCTCAATAGTTGTGAGAGATCTTATCACTTCCCGTCTATATTATTCCTAACTTTTCTCTGATATCTTTTATAGCCTAAAATCTCTACGATTTGGTGTAATCATCCTTGATAGGGAAATAAGTATATTGAATAAAGTAATCCCGTGGCTCTTTTAAAATTAATATTTGAACCATTAGTTAGTTCCAAAAATCTATCATTAAACGCGTGATATGATTCTCTAGAGAATTTGATATGGCCGCAGTGATGAGACAGGACTCGTTTGCTGATGCAAGCTGTGAGACTATGGTTTTTGTGTAGATATAGCTCTGCACTCACAAAAAGGAAAACGGGGCTATTCTAAAAACAAGAATACTTGGTAATTGGATATAAAATCTGAGGATACCACCAAGCAATGTCGCCATTAAGTAACCTTCCATAACTTCTAAAGGTGCAGTTCAGGTTAATATTTATATACACATACAACTAACTTAAGTATGATACCTACCTACTCTCAATAGAGAATGCTTGAAAAAGAAGGAAGTGGAGGGCTGGTGGGGCCCGGAATAATATATAATGCTAAGCCCATAATTTGTTGTGGGGCCTAATATTCATCCTAGGAACAGTTTTACAGGCCTGAAACTGAGGCCACGTTCAGGCCATTTACAAACTAGATACTCTCTTTTGTATTAAGATGTTGGGTAAATGCCGAATAACCCCATGCCACGCCCACAACAACACACACCCAAGCTACACTATTAATATAAAATCCAATAAATGTTTGCCCTGCATATTCGAACAAATTTTGATTATAAGTAGAAATTAAGGTCAAGAGTATAATCAATCATCACACTAATTATTATGTAAGAACAAAATTCAATCCAAGGTGAGTACAATACGACTGAGATTGTAAGTAAGATCTCAATAATGTTGTGGGCTTTTTAGTGTTTTTCTTTTTTCTAAATGTGAAAATCACATATTATCCCATTATATTGCAATCTCATTCTTTGAATTTTTGGAATTTTGCTTTCAAAGAGATTATAATCACATTTTGTGAATTTCATTTGAGTTTTTTATATATATTATTTTTTTCCAAGGAGAGCAAGTTCTTATTTTTATTAATTTGTTAGGTTTTTTTTTCCAAATCCTCTAGCATATGGTTTTTCTTTCTATGGATTTTCTTTTAAAAAATAAAGAAATTATTTTTAGTGGATTTTATAATCCATGATAATATAATTCCTTTCATCTATTCTTTATAATATATTATTTTAGATTTACTTTTCATTAATTATATTTAAAAACTCTTAAATTTTTATATATCTTCAAATTTGGCATGGGGTTTTACTGCTAGTGTGTGTGTGTGTGTATATATATATATATATATATATATATAACAAAAATCTTCATAATAAAACAAAAAACTTCTTCAATTCAATGTATTTACAAGCTTAAGAGAGAAACTATTTAATGAGAAAGATATCAAAAATATCTGAAGCATGCCTCTACTAAGTTGAAGTGATCAAGCAAAGATCAGGGAGCATTAATTGCGCACACAGAAATTTCAAAGGTTAGGCTATAAGTAAGAGAAGAAATAGTAACAGCCCCATCTGGTTTTGTTTGTGTTATCACTCATAATACAGCCATGGTCTCCGCACCCTGCCCTTCTCTCTCCCTCTCCCTCTCCCTCTCCCATGATACTAATTGTTTCTTTGCTTTGTTTCGTATTGTAGGTGATCTTTGGCCATTTTTCTTTTTATTGTGCTCAACTTCCTTCGTGTCTGCTCAACCAGGCTCCATTTTAAACGTTATCAACTTCGGAGCAGTTGGAGATGGCAAAACAGATGATTCTCAAGTATATTCTTCTTAAAAAAGAGTTAACTCTTATATAAACTTCTTGAGTCTCATTTAGAGCCATGCCAATCATGGAGTAGAAAGATCACAATGAGACCTAGATAAAATGCCAAGCCCAATGGATCATCCTAACCCATTCATATATGGCCCTCAGTTTGAGGTATTCAAAGGAATTAATTTTACGGATTTTAATCCAACTGTGAGTAACACTTAGATGTACGTCAAATTTAGGTTGGTGTGTTGATTCCTCCTTCAGATAGTGAGTGTAAGGGGAGTTTGGATTCCACGTAAGTGGGTTGTGTAATGTCCCCCATGGCCATGATTAATGACACCCTTACATGGCTGAATTGCCTGACTAATGAGGCGAAAGCTCAGCTCAGGCTCAAGTGAGTGACCTCACTTGCGTTTAATCTCAGCTTCAGGCTCAAAGCCATGCCTACCACACTTGCAATCTCGTGCCTAGTTGTTAACATGTACATCTTTTTTATTATTATTATTATTATTATTTTTTATGTAAACTCTTTTTTTACCTTCAACATAAAAACAGAGTTCTACCTTCAACATAAAACAGAGTTCAAACTCCTTCCCCAAGGTGGAGTGGTGCTTTACTACTACTGCCCACAGTGGGTTGAGGGTTTACACCAAATTTTTTTTTGTTTTTTTTGTAATGCTAATGGGGGTATGATTTGGGTCCATAGGCTTTTTACAAAAGCATGGAATGCGACATGTTCTGCTGTTTGGGGGCACTTCTACTTGCTCCTCCCTCGAGGGAAGACATTTCTATTGAAGCCCATCATTTTCAAAGGGCCCTGCAAGTCTCCCAGCATTCATATTCAGGTGATCAAGGAAACAGATTACAGAATCCCCTCCTTTCTTATAATAGTTAAGCTAATCAATATTCTCTCTCTCATGTAATATGGAGTCATTTGTGGTACAATAAACAGTTGATAATGAGTGAAATTACCTCTAATTCATAGATTAGAGAGAGCATGAACTCTCTCAAAGGTTCCTCTTTTCTCTTTTATTATTCTCCCTTTTTTTATTTGCTAAGATATTTTTCCTTTTATTACTTTGCAAGTGTTTTCTTAGTTTGGGTTGCACTTGCACAGGATTGGACTAATTTTTTTAGCCCCTTGGAATGAACTTGGTCCATATTTTTTGACCCAATAGTCATATTGTTCAAGGCCTCAGACCATATGTTTCTTAAAGGCAAGGCCCAACCCGGCATATTTAACCCAAAGAAATCTAGAGATGGGGTGGGCCCATGCCAGACTTTCAGACCCATTAGTTTAGCTTTTAGGGTCAGGGTTTTCCGGCCTGTTCTTCTTATATTGTAAGAGGTCTAACTATGGTATTCATGTGCAGGTGTTAGGGGATGTGGCTGGGCCCAGCACTATCCCTGAATGGAATAAGGCTCCTACATGGCTGGATTTCCACTATGTGGATAACCTCACCATCGATGGAAACAGGTCGTATTGGTGGCCAGGGAAGCATTTGGTGGCCTTGCAAAACAAATCGTAATGCTGTAAGTAACCAACCTCCCTTCCCTCTCTGTATTCCTTCTTGGTAGAACAAAGAACCTATCTTGAAACTATAAGCCCTATCATTGTTCAATTAAGCCACTATTCTGTTCAACCAAACTCAAATCCAACACACTGAACACTCCTACATTGGTCACAGATGATTTATAAGATTTTTATTTTTATTTTCTCTCTGCTCTAATACATACCTAAACACCCTTAAATACATGCTATCAAAATCTCTATCCAACAAATCCAGGGATCCCTTGTTGTATCTTTTAAATAGGGAGATGCCTCACCACTTGGGGGTATAAGTAGATTGGCAGATTATATATTAGAGTGAGTAATAATATATTGCCTTCTTCTTAATTCCCTTTGATCTCCTGATCAATTTATAGTTTTATAACCATTGCTAAGACATTTTGACCCTTCTTTTACCCTTTTTGTTTTTTCAGAAAATGTCCAAGTGAAGCGCCAACTGTAAGTAATTTTTACACATACACCCCTGCAATCTATTAGCAAGGCAAACTCGACCCTCGCCTCCTTGCACATTGAACAAGGAAATATGTGAAACCTGTGTGAATCGAGATCATCACATTGCTGGCATCACAGAAAAAGCTTTAGTTTCCTATCAAAAATGTGCCACAGCAATTATGTCGAGTCCGACTTTATATATATTGATGCCAGTAAACAAGTAATCTAGACTCAAGTTCTGTGATGTCCATCTCGAAGGCAAAAGATTTGTTAGAAATTAAGTGAGTCCGAATCATATGAGGATTTCCTCCATAGTGACCGTGAGTGGACTAATCAAGGTTCGCCACGTTACGCGGGCAGCCTGTTATACATCCAGGCAAGGGGTGGACTGCGGTCACGTGGCGGACCTTGATTGGTCCATTCACGGTCAGCGTGGGGGAAATCCTCAGATGATTCAGTTTCAAATTAAAGTTTGCTTACATGGTCTTCTTTTCTTGTGGTCGGATTAGGCTATGTCGTTTGCTTTCTGCAATGGCCTTGTTCTCAGTGGTGTTCATCTTTTCGACAACCCAAAGAATCACATCCATACATTGTCATGCAATGGAGCTGTCTTCTCTCACCTCACTATTACTGCTCCAAAAGACGCCCCCAATACGGATGGAATTAATATAGCAGAATCCACAGGTGTTCAGATTTACAACTGCACGATAGGAACAGGTATTTCACATCTATATGCGATTCTCTAATTATTTTTAGTAATCAATTCTACTCCATGTATGTGGTGGGGCTGATTCTATTCTTTATCAATACATCACCGGAGACGACTGCATTTCTGTTCTCAATCACACCTCAAACGTTAATATTAGCTACATCACATGTGGGCCTGGTCATGGTATTAGGTGAGTAGAAGACAAAAGCAATTTGCAGTTTGATTTTGAAAGCTTATAAACTTGGTACCATGTAAATATGTTTCAAACCATTTTACTCAATTCAATTCAAAGGGCTGTGTCTTTGCAACTCATTTGGTTTCACTTATTTCAGCATTGGAAGCTTAGGAAAGGATGGATCGGTTGGAATCGTGGAACAGATTCATGTCTCCCATTCTAAATTCACTGGAACTATGAATGGAGTGAGGATCAAAACATGGCAGGTAATTGAGGTTCTGCTTTGTGGGTATCATTTACATACATATATATAATATATATATATATATATATATATATATATATATATATATATGTGCATATAAAAAACTGCAATTTTCCTTGTTCCCTTCCAATTGATAAAAGACTTTATTAGACCTTTTCATTTGTGAACAGGGAGGATCTGGGTATGTGAGAGGAATCTCTTTCCGGGACATTATTTTGGACCAAGTCCAGACCGCCATTGATATTTGATCAGTTCTATCCCGCCTTGTCTGTAGTAAGATGGCCCAATCTCACTCTCCTTCAAATAGTAATTATATGTTTTCAATGGTGGAATGAGGAAAACTTTACTTGGGGGGCACTAAAACTTTAAAATGGGTTACTGCAAAGCCACCCGGGCCGGCCCCCACTCTGGGTTCTGCCATTGTATGTTTGGAGTCTTTGACTATGCAGTAAAAAATTCTTCCGAGTCTATGAAATTCCTTGACAACTTGGGTCCTTTTTTTTTATAGTCTCATATGATCAATTTGTATTATTAGCTGATTTAAAGTGTCTTCTCTACAACCTTGATTGGCATGGACCGTGTAGACACAAAGCATTCGAGTTAGCGATGTGAGTTTTATTGGAGTTCGTGGGACCATCAACCGCGCTTAATGCGATATTTCTGAGATGCTCAGGGCCAAAAGGGTGCACCAATGTCGTTCTGAATGATGTTGTTAATATAACCTCTGCAGTGCCAAGAAAGGAAGTACAAGCCATTTGCCAAAACGTCCAAGGGCCAGCTTGCAATAACTGCACGCCTCAAAGTTACTTGCCTGGGCTAGCTCAGGCCTCTAGCTCCTCAAAGGTGGAGGATTTGTCCATCATGAATTTCGATTGTCATTTGTATTCGTGTACTATGATATTTTCGAAACTTGATTAAGGAAAAAGCTTCTTCTCTGTCTGTGTTTGCATTTGAATTTCAAATTGGTAAGCATGTAGTTCTTTCCAAATCTGAATTATTCTTTTTGATTGCCTGAGTTTCCATCTTGGACTCTTCTCGTATTTCATCATGCTTCCAAAAAGATTGTCAAGATAGATGGGCCCATTTGGGATGTCCACCTTTCTTATGGAGGCTCAGATGCCCAACCCTTATTGGTCGCTAATTGGTATGATGAATGGATGGTGCAAAACCCTAAATTTCATTAAAATAAATGCAATATAATGAATTTTGGCTGATCTTGACCTAAAATCCCAACTTGTATGCCTAAATGAATGACAGAATAAAAATTCAATGCAATGAATCCTAATTAGGTCCACAAATGCATATGAAATGATGAATTAATGATGCAGTTTTGTGGAGCATATCCATCAACATGAGAGTCAGAATCCTGACCATCCTAGTGTACCCGGTCGACCACCCTTGGAGGATGTCGATCAGATACACTACAGACAGTGAATTTTTTAGTTTGCAGTTTTTTATCTCTTCATCTGTTGTGGGGCTCATTGACCATCCAATTGGACTTCAATTTATGTGTCAAGCATGAGTTAAGGGTTGGGCTTGACCTTGACTTATGGGGACCGCTAAAGTATGGGTCTAGTGTATTATTTGAGTTTCAATTTGATCATTGCGTTGTCGAATATACATGTAACTTTAAGAGCACCAAAACACACTTTCTTGCATCAGAAACTTCATTAAAGAATTGAATTGACTGATATGAACCTAGACCTGAAAAGGGGAATATTACCTAGGTTGGACCTTTGTTACTTCTTCCATTGATTTGCATGGTTATTGCGATTTATTATACTTGATTCATTGATGTTTACTCTTTGTAATTACTCACTATTAATACATGTTAATGAATGGAAATTGGAAGACCTGAACTTAGGATTTCCTAGTGGTGACCCGAGTTTATGGATTGAAGATTATTGACCCTTGTCTGTGGCTTAAGCGGGCCATCATATAGCCTAAGAATGGATGAATGTGATATCGTAGAATGAAGATGACTGTATATTATGGATTTAAAAAACCTATTTATAAATGGAAAATGGACTGAATATTACTAGACTTAATATTGATGATGCTCTTGAACTGTATTGGGGTAAGACCATCACATGGTAGGTCGTGGCTGTGGATTTGATAATAGACTTGGACTTGGACTGTATTTATGGATTGGACATGTACCTTTGACCTTGTATAGATATGATAGCGCCTTACTCGCGCAAGGCAAGCCTAGACAGACACAAACCTTTACGTGTTTCCCTTGAGTCAGTACTAAACATTCACGTACTCAGTTGATATAAGCTTAGCCATTGGACCGGATCATCCTTAATGAGAGCTATATATATTGTGGATGGAGCTATTATGATGAGCTATAGTTAAACGGCCGGTGGGATTTCGGTTTCGGTCTATAGAGTGTTGATATTATTATTATTATTATTGGAGAGGCTTGTCATCTCTTGCATTATACTTTATTTTCCCGCCGCGACTAGTTTACAGTATGGGAGGGTCGTGGCATAGTATCGTGCGGTGTCCAGCTCGTATGAATGTGCCACATTGATAGTTGACGAGATTAGATGCGTTTCTTTCATATTGGTTCTATTCGTTTTATATCTTGCTCAATTGTCTAGCATTGTACTTTGTTATTCTTATTATATAATATACTCTAGCATTTGTACATTGTGTTATTATATCTTACTCAATTGCCTAGCATTATTTGGGTTCTTGGGTATTATCCCTGACCTCAGGCGACGTGTTCGTCGAGGCACCTCTTGAGGACAAGTACAGATGGGGACGGCCGATTAGGTAGTCGAGCCGGAGGTTTGAGAGCCAGTACCAAGGGCATTAGTGATTTTTCTTTTGAGTTTCAAGTGACTTTTATAGTGAGCAGGGGTGAGGACTATTCATCATTGATATGTACTCTGTTATTACACTTTGAGATTTATATTAGACTGGTGCCCTGCTACATTTGCTTCATATTTAGTTGATACCTTTACTGCTCCAGTTATTATCTGATATTGCTTTCGCTATATTTCTTTATGTTTCCGTAGTTAACCATTGATTAATTGTTAAAAGGTTTTAAAAATTGGACCCTCACTGCGGAACTATGATCTGGAAAATCTCGAATTTTTTGAAAAGTAGTGCACCAATTTAGGCTACCTTAGCGGTAATATCAGTACTTGGAATTAGGGGCGTTACAAAAAAACACTCGACTTTAATATATATATATAAAAGAATAAAGCAGGCCTTAATGGTTGAGAGAGCAGAGTGTGCCTTACTGGGGTTGAGAGAAAGGGAGGTCGGATGAGATTTATGGTAACGCACGATTACAAAAATTATCAACTCAAAAGGAAAGAGAATAGCTTGTGGAGTAAGATGCTTATGTGGATGTGGCTCAAGGAGGGTTCAAAGTGAGGACTTTTTGGAGGTTTTTTTTTCTTTTTTTTAATGGCAACTCCACTTTAAGGTATAGAATAGAATTATTATATTTTATATACTAAAGCAGCAGCCTTCTTCGTTAGAGAGCGACACATGGCGCTCCCTTTTAAGGTTTTGCAATGACATCTGCACACCATCTCATCCTTAAAAAAAAAAAAAAAAGTCTCTTATCCTTTCCAACATTCTCCATCCCCATCCCTAGAATTTCTCTATTTTGGAATAAGTTACTCTTTAATTCTCTAAGTAATTATTTAAGTCAAATTGGAATGTATTATTTAGGGATTTAGATTTTTAAACTAACCTTGTCTCCTAAATTAACTCTACTTATCAATTATCCCCACTCTCTTTCATACCTTTGATGCACGGTTATTAATTTGTGCCTAGAATAACTCTAAATCTTAATAAAAAACACTTGGTCCAATAGGAATGTTAAAATAAATAATTCGATAGTATATGTTAATATCAATAATAGTTGGCACGCCAATTTATATTATATTTTTTAGCATTATATAAATATAATATTGCAATCTCCATTGCGCCCTCTAAGAATAGATTTGTCTGATTTAGGGTCAGATGGTCCTCATCGATTGACCCACATGAAGGGATACTTTGATCTTGAGTAAGTGTACAATCATTGAAATATTTGGAGGGTTATTTATATAAAGGTGTTAATAGACCTCTATCTTATAATATTGAGGACCATAATGTGACATGTGTAAGATATACTCTTTTTTTTTTTGGTCCAGGATAAGCAAGGGCCTACTCAGCAATCACTATATCATTATCACCACCACCACCACCACCATTAGCAGCAGTAAGATACTATATTTTTAGGCATATAGATGGGATAATAATAATAATAATAATAATAATTATTATTACTATAACTTGGGTTTGAACACTATATCATTGTTGGCCACCTAACCAGTCTAAAATTTTATCCTTTCCTGCTCCTTCCCTCATCTTACTTCCTCTTGGCATGTCTTTTAATTCATATTTGAATATTGTTTTAAGTCTTCTTTGATATGGCCGGGTATTGCTTTTTATATTAGACCGGTCCTTTCACACTATTATATATTCCTCTAGATTGTGCCACGTCAGCACTCTCCAATATCACGGTGCCACATAAGGGCTCTCACGGAGGAACATGTGACATGGCATATTTCAAAATAAGAAATATTTGAATTTAATCCATGTGGATAAAGCAACTTTCAATCCCTAAAAATCAGCCACATCACCTCTCTGTTGATAGTGAGGGCGATTCAATGAATTCAAGTTTCTAATCAAACCCTCTATAGTCTCTACAAACTAAAACTATCCCCCTAAAATCCTTATAATCCATCCTTATCTCATTTTGGAATCTCTCCTGAAAGATATTTTAATAAATAAAATAAATACAAACATCACACCAACTCTTTTAATTATGAACGAGTCCATGGACTAAAGCTTTTGCCCAATACAACAGAAAAGAAACCCAGGAAAAAGGAGAGAGAAAGCATCCCCTTCAAGTTCAAGCCCACATGTTATCTAATATAAACATAGTTATATATATCCACCACAACTACACGAAAAATGCAGAAGCATTTATAGACCAGACCACCATGGCATGCACCCAACTATCTCAAACTAAAAAAAGGAAAAAGAATCATATCATTTGTAGTAAAATCAACGGTGTCAAACAAAAGTAGAAGAAATACTATCAGAGTCACATATGACCTCGCATTCCCTCCGGACGGAGAAGACGAGGTCCCAATTTCCGGAGAGGTGGTGGGTGGAGGAGAGGTTGAAGGGAGAGAGACGGAGAATTGGGGGAGCATGGGGCGCATGGATAACCAGATAAAGACGACGGTGGCGCCTAACACGAGGGGGGCCAGGATACCCATGCAAGCGGTAATAAGCCGGCAGGCGACGGTTTTGACTGTGAGCCCGCCCAGATAATAAAATGATGCAAGATCAACGGGTCAAATCCCATCCATCGGATGAATTTGTGTCCGGTTCATACAATTTTTAAGACCCGCGACCAGCGCACCTTACTATAACCATTCCTTTCCATGGATCATCAAGAAAAAACTAAAATAAATAAAAAGTTTAAAGATGAAATTAAAAAAATAGAGAGAAATTAGGGGAGATTTTATTAAGGGACTTTAGGAAAGATTAGAAGGATAATTCCGGAATGTAGTGTTGCAAAAAAATTTTAGGATGCGCCACGTGTTGCTCCTTTGCGAAGAGGGTTGCTGTTATAATATATATATTAGTGTAGCAGGCCTCTGTCGAATGTAGGCCATGATAAAAAAAATAATTAAAGTTCTAATTAATTAATTAAAAATATTTATAAGTATTTAAAAATGACCTAAATGTGAACTTGAAACCAATCGGCTTCCATAATGGGCCCTACAAATTACTCATACCGAATATGTGAAAGGAGAATAAGGAGAAAAAAAGTAGGTAAATATAGACTATGAAAGTGGCCCCCTTTAATTGTGAGTTTGGAAAGAGAAAAAATCGGCATTAACAATACGGGCCTTAGATTTATTTAGTTAATTTAGTAAAATATAATTATGATAACAATAAATTCTGATAAAGATGGAAACTCGTGAGATTTTAGGGGAATATCAAGTAAATAACAGATATTTTAGGAAGCTTGATTTGATTATATTTGTGCTTAGGCATGAATAGAGTGTCAATAATTAAATGTGGATTTTGAAATCCCATTGGCTTCCATAATGGGCCCCCATATATATTAATCATACCGATGAAAATAAGGAGAAAAAATGTAGAAAATGACAACTTATGAAAGTGGCCCTGTTAATTGTTAGTTTGGAAAAGGAAGAAAATATAGCTTTCACAATGGGACCCATAATATTATTCAAACTTTGAAAAAAAATAAAATAAAAAAAAAAAAATTGGCTTTGACAATGGGCACCATAGATTAATAAAAAACAATAAAGATGAAGTCAACTATGATCTATAAGTGGGCCTTAGATCTGGTATGAGGGTCCCCAAATTGATCTAAATTAAAATTTAATACATACATATCCACCTATCATAAAAGTCATTACCAATTGATCTCTATATTTCTCATCAATTTGTAGGCCCACTATCAAACCCAAATAACCTTTCTTCTTATTTTTCTCTTTTTGTTTGTTTAGTAATTTGTGGGACTCTTGAATGTAACGTGTGTATAAGGAGAGAAATCATGTGATAAGGTAGAGATTTTAGGGTAGAGGGAGAATTTTTGAGGATTAATTAAGAGAAATTGTGTGTAGAAAGAGAGATTCCAGGAGAAGTAAATGAAATTGATTGGATATTCTTATGCATCTTCCCTCATACCATACGGTGAGGGACACACTTAATGGGGCCCACCTAGGAACCCATTGATCATGAGACTTGTGGTAGATGGAAGAGACACCTTGGATGAGACCATATATCAAATTTAAGAACAATCCCATGCCTCTAACCCCTTTATCGTGGCCCACAAATTTAAATGACTTTATCTTAAAGGAAAAAAATTGACGATCGATCCACCGGTCACATCCACTTGGATAAGTGAAAATTCAAATGTGTCTTGTGCACTTAAGGGGGTTTCATGTGTGTGGATGGTTCGGATGTTTTGTGAAGTCAACCTACTATGTTGTCCCTCAACCATAACATGGTGAGAGATGAATGCACATAAATATTTTCCAATTACATGATTAGATATACTAGCAAAGACTTCGCAGTAACAAATTTAAAACATCAAGAGACATTTGTAACCTTGAATCAAGCGAGACCCATATGTGGTCATTTGGGACAATTGCACTTGAGTTTTTTCCATAACCAATTACAAGTAGTAGCCTTGGTTTCTGAATTCACAAACCAGACCAGGCTTTGTTTTGGTCCTTGTTAAGTGTAACTAATTTTGGCAAAGATGAAAGTAAATGAAGTCATCTAAACACAAGACCTCTAGTGGCAAGGGCGTCCCATCCCACTAGGCAGACCAGTGTTTGATCCCTGAGCAAGTACGTTGATCGCAAATTGTGTACCACTCGCCCATCTAGCAAAATAATAAATAAATAAATGAGGGCTCGGCGAACATACATAGCAATCTATAACTCTATGACTATATACATTCTATTAGTCATGATAAAACACAAAACCTATGTGACTTTTGAACGGGTTGGGTTATTCCGACACTATGTAGACATGTTTCCCCACACTTGGGTTATGACCAAATAGGTCATAATTAAGTACATTTTTTTCACTTATTAGCATTTCTTAGCATAAACGTGACACTCTTTCTCTTTAGACAGATAGATAAATCCTTTTCTGGTAAGCCTCTTCAAACTTTTTTGCAAATTTTATGGCCATTCCTTCTACATTAATGGATGTCTAGTTGTTTGGGCAGTTTTCTGATTCCTCTCCTTCTTGTCAACTTTGATTTTTCGTTTTTTTTTTCTTCTTTTGCTGTAAAACTGGGTTTTTTTTTTTCCTTCTGTTCGCCTTGTTGGGGCTTTTAGCCTTTGTTCACTTCCCTCTCTTTAATATAATTTATGTTTTAGCCAAAAAAAATAAAAATTTACAACCACCTTCCATCATATATATATATATATATATATATATATCAAAGCAAGTACTCCACTAAATCAAAACCCAACAATTTAAGTGATAAATCTAGACTCATTACTAACTGTGTTCCTAAAAATCTATTCTATCCACAAACTCTTTCCTCTAATAAAAATATCGGCTAGTTAATGGATTCATCACCAGATTTTCACACATGAGAGACTCTGTCCATTTATGCCCACTATTTAAATAGAGGAAAGTAAAGAAAGTTAATCACAGAATTTCGATTAATTAGTTAATCCAACCGTGGACTCATTAATTTGAATAATAATTTATTATTTGATCAATACAATGGGTACTAGGGCTAATATGATATTTGAATTTACCAAAGGTGGCCCACACATGTATTTAACATGGAGCCGTGCTACTTGTCCCGATTTTTTGGCCCGGACAGTGACACGGCTCCCCATGGGAGTTCGTGGATCCCATGGAGCCTGGGATCCAACGGCTCCCATGGGAGCCGTCCATGTCCGGGACAAAAGTCCCGGGACAAGTAGACTTTCACTTTAACATGGGTGTTGCACCGTACTACCATGGAGGCTGCAGCGACGCTGCATATATGGTAGGTAGTTCAGCCCCTCAAGTATAAATCACGTAGAAGCAAAATGAAATTTGATGACGGCCACTACAACTCTTTTGGATTAAAATTTGTGAGACGCATGAAAGTGGGGATCCATGAAGATCAACACTAAACTCTCAAAGTGATTCAAGCACCAAAGCGTCTGGACTCTCTACCTAAGGTCAAAACTACTTGGACATTTTCAGTGATTCGAGCATTTATGAAAATGTTATCCGAAATGAAATAATCGTGAAGTTTCTTGCATCACCTTAGCACCAAGGTTTTTATTTTGGCGTCCGACACACGCAAAAATCTGCATGTTATACATTTCAAACCTTGGAAAATCTATTTGCATTTCAGAGAAAATCATTCATGATAGGGGTAGTTCTAGAGACCAGATCGAATCCAGTTGTAATTGCTTGAGGTTGCATTTCTGTGGTAATGGTAATATGGTTCAAAAGAGCATTTCTCTTAGCTGAAAGTGTCCTAAATCAACGTTTGCTCGAATACATATAACGAAATTCAATGTAATACAAGAAGCTATTTAATGAGAAGATACAAAAGTCAAGTGTTCCTCTATTCTGAAACGTGACCAGCAAAAATCAGTGTGCGAACACAGAAACTTCTAAAGGTAGGCTATAAATTAGAGAAAGAAGAGTAGCATCTCTCATCTGTTCTTCTGTGTTACAACTCATATTACAGCCATGGTCTCTCTCTCTCTCTCCCTCTCCCTCCCTCCCTCACTCCTCCTCTCAAATGATACTAATTGTTTGCTTTGTTTTGTTTCATATTGTAGGTGATTTTGGCATCTTCTTTCTCTTGTGCTCAACTTCCTACGTGCCTGCCCAATCATACTCCACTTTCTATGTTACTAAGTTTGAGCAGTTGGAGATGGCAGAACAATGTCTCAAGTATATTTCTTAAGAGAACAGCACCTCTAACTGTTATTGTGTGTGTGCTAGCATAACTTGTGAGAGTTGATGAGTTATTTGTGTTGGACGTTCCACATCCTACATCGTCTAAAGTTATGGGCTTGACATGTCTTAATATACCTGTATAGGCCTTTCACCTATCAACAGATAGGGGTGAGAGCCTCACATTTAAGTTGTTGGCATTGGATATGGATGTGATGTCATATATATATATATATATATATATGGGCAAGGCTCTCCTAAGCTAAAGCTCAGCTCACGCTTATAGGGCCCACACTTGGTGTTTCCAAATTAACCAAACATATGACCCCCCTGAATTGCCCACGTACACCATCTTGCGACCATATCCAAATTTACTTGACCATTGGATCGATTGTGTATTGATCCAAATGGATTGTTGATTATTAAGTTTTTTAATCTCATATGGAGATTATAGAAACCACGGTTGGACTGATTTTTTTATACAAAAGACGGTCATAGGGAGTCCTTGAGATCCCCCCATCTCCATCCCTGTCTGGGTCCCTAGGCGGGCCCCACCACACACTCGAGCTTATTTTATTATAAACTTTAGCTTATGAGAGCTACCCTTATACGTGTGTGTGTGTAGGGGAAGTTTCAAGTGCATCTATCCCTCCTCCATAGGGTGAGGGATACTTCCTTTTTGCACATGAAGAGAAGCATCTATTCCTCATCCTATGCACTTGAAAAGTAACTTTTGTACTTAAAAATTTTCAATTATGGAAGTATCTCTCACCTTATGGTGAGGGATAGATGCAC
>QPKB01000004.1:25857200-25867611 GCA_003546025.1 Camphora micrantha
TTCATCCATATTTTCCTTATAATCAACAACAGTGAAGAACGTCCTTTCCCGTCTTGGAATTGGCATTGTGAATGGCGGTGGGACTAGTTGTTTAAGTCCAAACTGTTTCATAACCCGCCATGTGTTGTGTCGCTCGACGATCCAATAGTAGACAAGGACGGTAGACGAGCTTATAAGACTACGGTCAACTTTTGAAAGCTTCGAATGGAATTTCTTGTTGTACTCAGAATAAGGTTGCCAAATAAACTGCAATTGACATAAGAAAGGGCTCATAAGCACAATTGGAAAGCTAGTATATGAACTTCGAAAGCAAGGGTGTCCAAAACTTTAATTCGATGATTACCCCGCCGGGCTTCAGATTGTTTAATTGCCTTCTGACTTCCTTCACTGTGGAGAGGGGTGGGGTTTTCGGAAGTTTCTTTTGCCATGTCTTAAAGAGTGGGAACTGAATATCCCCCTTCCAACTGTCTTTTGGCGCAGGACATTTTCCGATAGACATCCTACTGTAAGCCCATATCTGCACCATATCAAAATAGATCACGAGTTATGTATGATATAATTAATAAGGAAAGTTATATAAAACAGCTCACCTGCAATAGTTGTAGTGGACCGGTTGGTGTCCTTAGTTGGTGACCTTCATCTTTTCCTGTTTCATCATTCTTTTGATCTCCATCAATTTTCTTCTCCGCATTCCAACAGGAGGCATCGGTCAACATCCGGTAGAGATTGGCAAGACAGGCTGGTGCCCATGCATAAGGTTTAAACTCTTTGAAAAGCTCGAGTAGGTAAGCCGGTCCACGCGCACCGGAAGTTTGCGTAACAATTTGACCGGAGACCAAGAAGAATAGGTAGGCCCGTGTTGCACGGATCTCCAAGTCTTTGTAATTCTTGTCCTTCTTCATCTTCTCCAGCTCTGTAGCCTTAAAGTTGTCTTCAAGCCACTTAAACTTCACTGTTATGCCCACGTAGTCAATCTTCTTCTGTGGGGTAAGCCCAAGGACCTCCTCACACAGTGGCGCTACAAACTTTCCCGGGAAAGTACGTCCTGCAACCAACGGTCCATCTATTGGAAGGCCGTATATGTATGCAACGTCTTCTAACGTGACAGTTGCTTCGCCCGTTGGAAAGTGGAATGAATTTGTCTCCGGACGCCACCTCTCTACTAAAGCAGTGATAAGTGCATGGTCTATGACCATGCGATCTATATCTGCAAGATGGTGGAGGCCCGTCCGCCTCACGTAGTCCTTTTGCTGCTTTGTAAGTGACCATATATTCTTGTCCAGATTTGTTGGTATGCACCTCAGCCTCCCGAATTCCTAGTGTGTACAATAATCATAAAAGGATGTTAGCATGTAGAAGATGTCACACAATAACAAAGAATATTTATCCATATGAATTAAGGAAGTATATAGTTATGGGAATATACATCTCCACGACGGATTCCTTCGGATACATGAAAGCGTTGGTTGTATAGGAGAGTACTAGGAGCATCAGGTGCTTGTTCTTCATTCGTCTGCACATATAAAACCAATTAGGGAACCCCAGTATACACAGTGGAAAGCAAATAGAAGCAGAAAACACTAAAGCATGATGTTGAGGCCTAAGCAATCGTTGGGAGGGAATCTGAGCAAATTATATGGTTGGAAAGTGATTAATGCATTCATTATAAGTAGGTTCCATGCCACAATTTCTGAATTTTTTTAATTTCAAAACAGAGATCATCACATCCAGTAGAAAGTTTAAATTCAGTCTTGGTCTGTGGATGGTGAAAAGCACTGCGCAGTTTCAACCCTTCTGTATTGGAAAAGTGTGACAGTTGAAAACCAGACAAAGCGGGATGCTATGTCCTGGGAAAAAGCAGATTTGTAGTGCTTTATGAGTACTTTTAAACCCCCAGGTTTCAGCCCTACTGTCTCTCAGAAAGCGGGTTAATAATCCGCCCAAATAGGGGTACACAGTTTGGGCATATTTTAACACTTCTGCGTTGGAAAAATGAGCGGGTAGGGAAAAAGCCATAGGTGGTTGCTTTGTCCTAAAAAAAGCAGATTCGAAGTGCTATGTGATTACTTTAAAGCCCTTGGATTTCAGCCCCATTGTGTATCGAAAAGCGGGTTAATTTCAGGCACAAGCAGGGGTACATAGTTTGTGTTGGAAACTTACACTCAATCACAGAAGGACTCAAGAGTTTGGTGCTCAAAAGCTTATTTTATTAATGAATCAACCTTGGCTTTATATAGCCTTTTTACAAACAGAAATGATAACAAACTGTAGCCACATTATCCATGACCTACAAACGTGGTTAACTAGAGGAAGAACAATTCAATCCCTACAAACTAGGATGTTATTAACAAGAAAATAAAACCATGATAATAAAGAGATAAGTCACAATGACTTGGTCAGAGAGGCCCAACAAATCCTCCCTTAAAGCCACCTGCAAGAGATGCAGTCAGTTTACATCAGAAATCATGCACTCCGAGCTGCTTCCTCAGCCTCAAAAACACATCTAACTTCAGAGGTTTAGTCATAATGTCTGCTAACTGATCTTTGGAACCACAATGCACTAAATCAACCACTAATGTTTAAGATTCCTTTGAATCGTATAGTCATATTAGGAACCATGTCATGTACCTCAGCCCATGTTACAATTTTAATGTCTATTGATGTGCAATTTCTAAGTTTAAAAGTGCTTTAGGAGAGGTGTTATGGCTCAAGCTGATATAGGTCACATTGATTCCTGCATATTTGCTTTTTATCCAAAGAACATTTTGTCCTGAGGCAGAGAAACATATCTTCTCTACATATATTGCTGGAACAAATAACCATTTCCTTCATTCAATGTTATTCTGATCTGAGCATTTTACTTCTTAATTTAACATGGCGGCAGACATCACCAGTCACAAATCATCCACATTTTAATGTAGTAAGTTGGTTCTTATGATGTCTTACTCTTATGGTTTGACGCGCAAAATATTTGACAATCGAGATTGTTTGTAAAGGGGTTGAGTGCCTCTTTCCTTAGGAAGAAAAATCTCTCTTATTTTTTTTTAGGGTAGCAAGAGCTTGTATGCATATGATAAGCAATTCCTAGCATGCGTTGCTTGTAATTGATGTTGGTTATTTTGTGCATACATACCTTGCATATTTATTGGTACCGTTATGTAATTGGGTGTGCGGGTATGATTACTAGAGCTTGTTATAAAATCAATGACTCTGATTCTATTTTGTATTTGCAAGTTATTCTATTAATCTCATCTTGTAGAATTTGTGTATTCTATTTTTATATTTACTAGTGCTATCATGTGGATACCAATTAGTTATGTTCATAAGAAGTATAAAACTTATCTAGTTCTATACCTAATCCCAACAGAATGCATGTGTGTAGCTCGTTAGGAATGTGCAAGAGATGTGGTGATCTGAGGATGATAGCATGCTCAAGGTGTAAAGGGCTGGGTATGGTTAAAGTGGAGCCTTTTAATTTTAGCATTGTGGAAGATCTCTACCAGTCCTGTTTGTAGGTGAGGAAGTGACAACAGGGTCTGTACCATGCACCAAATGCCAAGCTAAAGGATGCTTTAGTTGTCTTGATTGCTCTTAACTTTCTTAAACTCTATCCATGCCAAAAAGGAACCTTCCTGTAAGGCCATTGTCCATTTTCTTTTTCTTTCAACGATTCTTATGATAATTCTTACATGTAATGCTTTGCCTGATGTTTGTTAGTGTAAAGCATAGTCAGTGCACACGATACGGTTTGTGTTATTCCTTAAAATCCAATAAAATTGGTTGTAAGACAATGCAAAGAAGTTTTATGTTATGAGTATTGTTATAAATTGTTGTCCTTTTTTTTTTGTGTGTGTGTGTGGGTGGGGGGGGGGGGGGGGGGGGGGGGGGTTTATTAGTTTCCAGCCCGAACTTGATCAACTAGGCATCTTAAACTGATCACGTCTGCCTCATTTTGAGTCATTTTTCACTTGAACATTTTTTATTGTTTTGATGCATCATCAAGGTCTAAATGTCATCTATTAGACTTAGGTTTAGAGCATGTTATACAGGTCTTGCAGTCCAACAGAGTTGACCCTGCAAAATACTTTCCATAGTTGGAACTTTTTACAGCATGCATCGTATACTTTGAAACTTGCATAGATTTGCATTGTTTACATTTGAGGCCTGACAAATCTTCCATATTTGCATTGTAATTTGTTTCAGTAAGAATGATCTTATTTAGAGAATTCTATTTTGAATTTCATGTGATATGATCCATCAGTTGATAGGTCTGAGGGTCTAATTTGTTGCTAATATATTTGTTCAGTCTAACCAAAACTAAGTGAACTTCTTGGATGCAAGTCTCACCCTGGGGGAATCGTGCAACATTAGCTCCTTGACTATGAAGATTGTCGTATGTTTAAAATAATTATGATGGTTAAAATAAATTGCAGCTTGCAGCGGAGATTGTCGTATGTTTTAAGAAGAAAAATGTTTACTTTTTTATGTTGTATGATTGGTGTCGTCTGCAAATTCCATCAAGGAACTCTCTCTCTGTCTCTCTCTCTCTCTCTCTCTCTCTCTCTCTCGCTAGAATACGAAATCGAAAGAAAAAACCAATTCAATTATCAATAAACTTTACAGCAGATTCCACAAAGGCAGCAACTTCAGTAGTCATATAACTAGTGTCGGTTATACATTACACAACATTACATTATCAACTATACAATAAGTTTTATGCGTTGTGTATTGAGCTCAATCAAATGACTCAATATCTGGTTCAGGGAGTTTCACGCACCCACAGGGAGATTTCCAAAGTTCTGGAAACACAAAACAAATGGAAAACAAAGAAACAAATGTTTGCTAAAGACTGATGGAAAAGGACACAACCAATATCATGTAATGGAAACAAAATAAATTTTCACAAGAATGACTCAGAGAAATCAGCCCGTTTCATGTAAGAAGATGATGAGCAGGGGTTCGTTTGAATAGATGAGGAGAAGAATAACTCAAAGCACATCCCCCGTTTCGGTAGATGAGGAGAAGAAGATCAACTCGGAGCCATCAAAACAAACCCTATGAAAACCTCGGTTACCATTCAAAATCTAGGCACAAAATAGGAAAGAAAAGGAAGGGATGAACGCACCTCCATGTGAACGCTTTTGAAAACTAGCGCCAAGGTTCCTAGGACCACAAAGGGGGACGTCGACCGCGTGGAGAAGAAAGGAAAAGGGGAAAAGTGGGTGAAAAGGTTGGTCGATAGAAATGGGAAAATGACCCTATGCGTGAAGGAATAAATTCACTGAATGGTCGATATCGACAATACTACTAAACGACAAAAAAAAATACGAAAACGCTATACCATTAACTGGTGGCCTTATCCGTGCTAGGGTTGTAAATGGGTCGATTCCGGTCCGGGCCGTGGTGGACTCGGAACCGTTAAGGAGAAGGTGGAATCGGATTCGGACACGGAACCATTTTGAAATCGATTTCTTGGCTCTGGAACTGGAACTATAACCATATATATAGGATTGGTCTGGATTAGAGCCGGGTTTAGGTTAGAATGATATTAAAAAAATATGGTTTTTAGGAGAGATTCTAAAAAATTGAGGTAATATATCGGGCCTTGGGTCCACAGGCCTGAACCAAGGTAGAATCGAACTGGACCCATTTACTTATCGAGGCCTGAATAAAGATTCAGACCTGATTTTTAACGTATCTAAACCTCTAAATAACGAGAGAATCGAATTCCCATTTTCAACCTTTTCCCATTTACATCCTTAGAGCTAACTTATGGAGCATTTGCCAACATCCTTAAGAGCTAACTTATGGAGCATTTGCTCTCCACTTTGTTTGCATTCAATCGACAGAGCCTTTTAAAAACCCTTCCCGTATGAACAGTTTCCTCCTACGTCCCTCACCTCACGGAAGAATTATCAACAGAAACCAGGAGAAGAAAGAGATGGTCACGAGATCAGCAAATTCAACCAAGCACAATCAACACTCACGCTTCACATTTCCGTCATCTCATTCTCCAATCTAATCTAATCGCCCTCCTCCTCTAAAGGAATGGCTTCTTCGGAAGCCGATTCCCGCTTGTTGCTGGTCATTTCCCCAGCCCTTGATAAGATCATCAAAAACGCCTCTGCGCGCCCAACACTCCAAACTCGCCCATCAATGCAAATCTATCATCCACCCGCTTCTCTCCTACTTCTTCTTCCCTCTCTTCCTCTCCTCACTCTCCCATCTCCATCTCCCTCTTCACTAACTGACTCTCCCATCTCCCCCACATCCAAAGAAACCCAAATCCTCGGGCCCCGTACACGACGGCCCCACCCAGCTCTCCCTCGCCGACTCCGACACCGTCCCCGCCCCCTCATCAATGCCGCCTCCTCCGGCGTCCTCAAGATCGCCGAGCCCGCCGTCGACTGCATCCAAAAGCTCGTCGCATGCCTCATCCGCGCGAGGCCGATCCCTCCGGCGGCCCCGCCTCCACCGTCCTCTTTCCGCCTTATCGAGTCCTGTCTGCAAGTGCCACGACCTCGGCGACGACAGCGTCGAGCTCACGGTCCTCAAGGCTCTCCCTCTCTGCGTTACCTCTACCTATCTCCGCATCCACGGCGACTGTCTCCTCCAGATCGTCCGCACTGCTACGACATTCTACCTCAGCAGCCGAGCGTCGTCCAATCAGACGACCGCCAGGCGTCGCGATTCAGATGCTTGTGATCATCTGTCGCGAATGGAGGCCGACTCGCGACCGTGCCGTTGCAGCCGATCGTCGTTGCCGAGCCTGATCGAGCCGGCGGGGATTCCGGCCTGACGTTAGCTTCGTGCAGGGATTCATCACCAAGATCACGGCAGGACATCGACGTGGTTCTGAATCCGGCGATGTCGCTGGGGGGCGGGGAAAGCCACGACGGGGGGGTCGAGTCCTAACGGCGGCGGTGGAGACGACGAATCCGGCGGATCTGCTGATCTACCGATAGAGACAATCTGGACTCCAGTACTGGGAAATCAGCAGTATAAGACCGCACTGGAAGGGCGGAAGGGGGAATTGGCCCGACGGGTGAGGATGGAGGCCGATGATTTGGAGGTGCTAGAGAAATCGGGAATAAGCTACGGCAGATGGTTCTTGGTGTTCAGGGCGCTCCTGCAAGCTCCGATGAAGACGCCTCCTAAAGAGGCATTGTCCGATCCGTGGTTGATGCGTGGGAGATTTGTTGCCTTGGAGCTTCTGAAGATTTGCTGGGAGAATGCCGGAGCCTGTCTAGGACAAGTGAGAGGTATTGGTTTGGATCCTTGTTAACATTTATCGGTCACTGTTTGCTTGTATGATATTGGTTGTCATTTGCAGTGGCGGAACCCAGGATTTTAGTTTGAATGCGGGCGGATGATAATCATCACCAACTCTATAGAATATCCACTTATAGCATAGTTTTTAAAGCCATGATTTCCAAAAAAAAAAAAAAGTAAGGAATCCTAACTACTAATACTGTATTCGACACATAAACGAACACATCTCACTGAAAAACACGAAAAAGTAATATATCACAGAAAAGTAAATCATCAAATAGAAGACTACTACCACATGCAGAAGAAAAGATGCTTCATATATATAAAAAGAAATTAAAGCCCCATAAAAGAAAATATCATAATAACGATAAGGCTTAGGGCAGATCAATAGAATCAGTCCATTCTAACAATTCTTCTGCAGTACAACAAAAAACGGTTCAATCTTATTTTACTGTTCTATAATCTGCAAAAAGACATGGGGCGATTAGAGTTTCTCACGAGGGTTTTTGGGACTCTTTTAGGGGTCATTAGTTTAGATATAAGTGGGGTATTGGAGTGAGGCCCTCTACAGATAGTTTGAAGTTTCTAGATCCGACATGGGGCGACCGCCCCAGGTCGTCATAGTGTAGGTCCGCCACTGGTCCATTTGTGTGTATATATGGATAGTGTAGTAATTATACTGACAGTTCAATATGGATTGTAGAATGACTTGCCTTTATTCAAAACATTGCTAAAGTTTGGTGACACATTTGTTATGATGTTATTGTGTCCAGTATTGTACAATAACTTCCCAGTTTGCCTAATGCATCATCATTGAAGCTATTGTTGGAACTATCTTTGGGTTGGCTACATGAATTCATTTTTTTATTCGTATCCTATCTTAGCCAAATCCTTGATAGGTTGCACTGTTTTGATTGTATTCTTACATTACTACTTCCATCCATGTTCTCTTCGGCCATACCACTTTTCCGCTTACGGGGCTATCAATCATCATTGAAAATTTTTTCCTCAATTAAATCATGCCTGTTTTCAAGGGAGACATTAATATCTTAGAATTGGGATGGCCTAATTTATAATGCAAGTTGCCAGGCATCTCTAGAACGAACAAGGAAACAAATTCTTGTTATTTGTAATGGGTCAATCGGTCAATGTGGTTCCTTGGAGTATGTTTCCCACCCAAAAGGGTTTCTTTGTTATGATCCTAGCATCAATCGTATTCGCTCTCGCAATGGCATTAAAAAAAAACAATATTCTTTTCCAAACAAAATAACGTCTCCACCTCTATCATTCTGAACCTAATTTTGATCATGATTCTCCATTACCTCTTCTTGTTTACGAAAGGTGTAAAAAGCATTTTTCAACACTCTTTCCCCTCAAGATCTACCCCGACACGACACCTAATCCACTAATTGTTGTTGTCCACTCTCCTATTCCTATTAGGCGCTCTACTCGTACTTCCCGGCCTCTGGACATATATGGTGTCGCCCATACTTTTTTTGGTTTTTTATCCTCTCTTGCCATATCTAATTCTTATTCACAGGCTGCGAAGCATAACTATTGGCAGAAGGCATGCAAGATGAATTAAAAGCTCTTCAGGCAAATCATGCATGGGATATTGTTCCATGCCCCTCTTCCGCAAAGCCCATTGGATGCAAATGGGTTTTCTCAGTTAAACTTAAAGCCGATGGATCCCTGGATCGTTATAAAGCACAACTTGTTGCAATATGACATAGACTATGACAAAACTTTTGCCCTGGTCTAAAAGATGACAACAGTTCTTACTTTTCTTGCCATTGCCGCTTTTCGCTCATGGACTCTGTACCGGTTCGATGTCAAGAATGCGTTTCTCCATGGGGATCTCAAAGAGGAAGTATATAGGCATCTTCCACAAGGACTAACATGTGCTTTCGATGGCGAGTTTGCCCGCTTACGGCGATCTCTCTACGGACTAACATATGCTTTCGATGGCGAGTTTGCCCGCTTACGGCGATCTCTCTACGGTCTCAAGCGGCCACCTCAGGTTTAGTTTGAGAAATTTTGCAACGCTTTGCTTCAACCTCATTTTCATCAGAGTTCACTTGTCCCTTCCATGTTTCTACATCATACTTCGAAAGGGATTACAATGCTTGTAGTTTATGTTGATGACACAATCATATCTGGTACAGACTCCAACATGATCTAGTATCTCCAAAATTCACGTCATAGTCTTTTAATATGAAAGATTTAAGACCCCTAACCTATTTCCTGGGCCTTAAAGTATATTGGTCAGATAAAGGTTTATTCCTAGATCAGCACAAATATGCAATGGATCTTATTGAGATGGTGAGACTTAAGCACTCCACTCCCATGGATACCCCTCTCGAGGTTAATGTCACCCCCCTCGAGGTTAATGTCAACCTCAATCAAGATACAAGTGATCTTCTTACTGATGACATGTCATATCGACGTTTAGTTGGAAGCTTGGTCTACCTTACCATCACATGCGTAGTTAATCTGGTGACCCAGTTCATGACACAACCTCGACATCTTCATCTTGCTGTTGTTCGGCGCATTATTCGTTACATACTAGGCACTCCAGCTCATTGCTTATTCTTTCCTGGTGGCAATTCGACTTCTTTTACCAGTCCTACTTAAGATGTTTGACTGGCTGGTTGCCCTAACTTCGGTGCTCCACAACTAGATGGTTGCATGTATTTGGGAGACTCTTGATTTCATGAATGTAAAAAATAATAGGAATAAAGTATCCCAAGCTCCCTTCCTTAGAAGCAGAGTAGTGGTGCTAATGCCTGGAAGCTTCTTTTGAAAATAGTCTGGCTTTCGTGTTCTCCTCTCTGAGAGTGGTTCCTCAATCAAAATCCGACGGCCGTCTTAGCTGAATCTAAGTGCATCGAATTACTGCTAATCATTGGTTTCATGAACGCTCCAAGCATATTGAGGTTCATTGTTATTACATATGGGATGAATACATGCCTAACACCATTAGTCTCTCTGATATTTCTATAGGACTTCAGGTTGCCGATATATTACAAAAGGGCTACCACGGCCACGACATCAATTCTTAGTTAGCAAATTGTTGCTGGTTGACTCCACAACATCAATTTGAGGGTGGTGTTAAGTGGGTCATAAAAGCCCAGCCCCT